>JAQIWI010003127.1:0-10734 GCA_034698825.1 Deuterosminthurus bicinctus
GCGTCAATAATTCTTATTGTTCAGAATCCTTTTGGGAAGAATATGCGCAGTTTGTCCCTCAACTGTCATTACTTTATTTTAATGAGCCAACCACGTGATAAAACCATTGCAGTGTCAGTTGGCAAGCAAGTTTTCCCTGGTCACCATCACTTCTTAGTTGAGGCTTACAATAAGCTAGTTGTTCAAAAGCCTTTTGGACTGCTCTTTTTGGACTTGCACCCACATAATAGACACATGCGTGATTGCGTGCGCTCGTCCATATTGCCCCTAGAAGATACAGAGGTTTATTTACCATAAAATGTGTTATTTTCCGTTAGACATTCAGTTTCTAAGTGAACTTGTACTCAGTGAAAACGAACGTTATAAGGAATTGATTCATACAATCACTACGGACCAGAAAAAATCTTTGCTTGAGGCTCTTTTGAATTTGAATCTCTTCACTTCAAGTGTAACGGCAGAGGCCTCTCGAGCTGTATCAAGTTTCATAAGAAAGAGTCAGAAGAGTGAGGCAAGTGAATTTACTCAGTTGGCTTGTTCACCTCAAATTCGAAAACTTCTAAAGGTTATCATTTCAAAGATTCTTGTCAAGATTTACACGTGTGAAGTGTTGCAAATTCTCGCGAATAATGGCGAGGGTTATGAAGATTATTGATCCAAATCTCTTGAAAGAGCTGACTTCATTTTATGCAAAATACTCTTACTTGAGGGAAGACAACGGAGAGAACAGTGCAGAGGGGAATATGCAAGTCATTCAAGACAAGGAATCAATAGGGGATGCAGGCAAGACTCACTTGAATGAAAATGAAACAGACCGCAGCAACAAAGACGGCATGTTCAGCACAAGTGTACATAATGACGCTTACAACCAGCAAAGCAAAGCAGAGTGCGAGGGAGCAGATGTTAATTGCGTGACTCATACTCACAAAACTCTGGAGCCGTGGATACGCTATGAGCCTTTAAATACGCAGGTGGCAGCTGCAAATTATCAGAATCACGGAGGGGGCCATACAAGACACACCTGTTCGAGGCAAAATAAGGTAATATAGCTGTAATTATATATTTATATACATGCCATAAAAGTGCACTCTCTTTTTTAGCCATACACTCGAAAAAAATGAAAGGCATCACGCAATGGACCAAGGGCGCGAGCCTATTGTTTCTCTTCTCTTTTTCATTTTCCCTTGGATGTGGGGCAAGCGTAGATTTCAACAATACAAATCCAGTAGCTGGACCAGAGGACTTATTGCGTCAGTTGCTCAAAAAGTCCCTGTCTTTTAACAGTGGGCTCAACTGTACTCTATCCGTCGAGTCTGCTGATGGAGTAAACAGCTGTGAGTATTTTATTCATTGAGAAAGAAAGTCTTATTCAAAATCTTACGTCGTCCTTATTGATAGGGATATTGTCGGCAGTAGCACTAGTGATTGTGTCATTAATTGTACAAGTGTACACGTACTACAAAAGTAAATGCAACTGTAAGCCGTAGGATTCAGGTCCTCTTACTACCTTGTCGAGATGAGTCAAGATAAGCTCTACATTTCAAGACCTTATGAAGAAACAAGTGAACCTCCATTGTTTGAATTTCTACCAGGGCAGGTAAGTCGAGAAATTCTTGATCTTTTGAAAGACGCAAGGAAGCAAAACTCATTCTTATTTATAGAAAAGAAAATGCCTGTGGTGTGAGGATTATACCTGTCAACGCTTACGAGACTGGGGGCGGCATGTTCTCTCGCACAACTGCGAAGACTGCAATCGCTATTGCTCACATCTTAAACTTCATGCGTGCCTTCGTCCTCAAATGCGAGGCGGGCATATAGACGCAAACCAGCCGAACCCTCCTAGTAATGGGCTTTTTAAGGAGATAACTAGGGCGCATAGAGGCGTTATTCGTGTTTATAGGGCAGATTTTGCAGGCGTTATTGTTGAGGTAGAGGAAGGAATGAAAATAATTGACAGTTCTTGTTTGAGTCTTCTGAAGCACCTACTTGAGAATACAGGTCCTTTAATTGTATCGTGTACGATGGAAATTCTAATGGAGCGCGACAAGGATAATGTGTCTCACCGCAAGTATATGTATTTTAATGCAAAGTCTTTGGTTTTGCTAAATGAAGAACAAATCAGTCACATTCTAAAGCAGTTCACAGACAAGATTATAAATGATAAGAATACATTTCTTCATGGTACGAGCTCATGGCGGGTGGTAAAATTGAATTATTTTGAGCTCAAAGTAGGACGCTACGATGCTTTTCAAGGTTCCACTCCTGAGAGTTATATTGAAATGCCTAGTGGTTTGAAGTTTAAAAAAGGATTCATTAATTTTCGCAATGATGATAACCTTTGTTTTGAATTATGCATTGTGGCTCACATATTCATGGATGAAGTGAACGAAAAAAACGCCGCTTTACATCCTGGGGATGTTCATATGCGTCATGCTGTTAATAATTGGAAAAAGTGGCAACCTTACATTTACTCAGGAAAAATAGATTTTCAAGATGTAATAGACGGAGTTGAAATATATGGAAACTTGGACTTATTTGAAAAAAGGAATAAGATTTCATGCAATATTTTTTCTCATGAAGGAGAAAGCAAGATAATACTAGCCAAGAACAGTACTTACAAAGCCGACCCAAAACGATCAGTGAATCTTTTTTTAATTAGATCTCAAGAGAGCAAAAAGTCACATTTTGTGCTTATTACAGATCTGAGCAAATTTCTTGGCCATGTAAGACCAAGAGTGAAAAGTTGGTACTGTCAATCTTGTATCAATCACTTTCCAAGTTTGGAAACGTTGGCACGTCACACAATTATCTGTAGAGAAGAAACAGACATTCCATATGAATTTCCATCGGAAAACTATAATTTAAAGTTTCGCAAGTGGTGCATGAAGGCACCAATCATTTACATTGTGTACTTTCATTGGGAATTTTTTGAAAAGCACATGATTATTCCAGGTGCAGAGCATGTTCCTCTAGCCTTTTCCCTTGTCGTAGTTGAAAGATCTTGCAAAGGAGCACGAGTAGTTGAGACAGATTATTACTGTGGTCCGACACCGATTAAAATTTTTTTTGATAAAGCATTTGCTCTCGCTACACGTTTAATAACTAAAGTAAGACAGACCAATAATTTAGTCAAGCCATCTGATGCAGATTTAAAGAAACACTTGAGTAGCGTCAGGTGTGAGTTTTGCGATGTAGTCTTTTCTGACGGGGAGGGTAACTTTGAAAGATCAGCAAATAAAAGGGCAAATCATGCACACATGGAAGTCTTGGAAGAACTATTGGATGAAGACGAAGCAAAGCGAGCACTTGAAGCTATGATGTGTGATAGTGAAAGTGAAGAGGAGGTCAACATGCCATCACATATTCCAGACGACTCAGCGAGACAGTCAACTTCTCAAAACAATCACATTGCTCCACCGAAGAAAATCTCAGTATCTTACACTGAAAAGATGAGGAGAAAGGCGTATGATCATTGTCACTTCTGTGGGCGCTTTAGGTACTTGCTCACACACAACGATTAAGCCATGAAATGAAAGAATAATGAATATTTACTTGTAGGTTCTCTTTGTGCACTCGTTGCAACCTTTCTCTAACAGCAAAGCAGGAGCTTTTGTTCATTGGGCTTTCGGATACGATGGGGCTGCACCACATTGCCAGACACCTGAATGAGGGGAACGAACACTTTGAAGCAAGAGAGGTTGATGTAACAGCCAGAGATGCTAGGGATATAGTGTCCCTCAGTATCAGAGGAAAGAATTTTTTACCTAGTCTGGTAACAAAGTATGGAGTAACTGCTGAAGCTTGTGAGAATGACATAAGCAACTGCGGCAGACGGAGGGTGCGGATAAAGATTTTGAATGGCACCAATATTATCATTCAAGACCCAAAAGACATTGTAACATCATTGAGGACAGACAATGATACTAACTTGAATCTTTTTAAAGAGTCACTCTTGGAATTTTACCCATCTCATGACTACAAAGAAGAGACCATCGAAAATGCATGCGAAGAGTTTTGCCATCCGAATTTACAGCTTCTTCTGGATCCATTGCAAGATCAAGATTTTAATTCCAAGAAATTACATGAGCAGTTACTCGAGGAATGTGTTGCGGAGGATACATGGAAAATGCTCAGTAAGGTCCAGAAAGATTTTAACATTGTAAAAGTGAGAGATATGATACGATATAGGGCGTGTGCTCAAGCTGCATTATTAGCAACTTGCTTTGAGTCGAGTAGAAGCAATAGTATTAAAGAGTTTGGACTGGACAATGCATACTCAAGCACGATGGCAAATTACAGTTGGCAGCTGTGGCTACACCAATTAAAGGATGAAGTTGAATTCATACGGGACGCTGAAATGATAAAAATGTTAGAAAATAACTGCAGAGGAGGTTTATCTGGGACAACGCGAAAACATTTTAAATGCAATTTAGAGCGTGCTCCAAAATTTAATCCCTTTAAGCGTAGGGTTCATTTGGCAAGTTTTGACAAAATTTCAATGTACCCTTTTTGCCTGTTAAACTGGGAGTTTGGAACAAATTCGTATGAATGGATGACACGAGAGGAAATTGATTCTTTGCAATTTAGTGACCCGAATCTTTCTGAAAAGACAGGATACGGCTATGTAGTTGAATGTAAGATACAGTACACAGAAGAAGCTCAAGATAAGACTCACGAACTCCCACTTATGCCTCATACAGCAAGTGTGCACGTGACTCAACTTCCAGATCGCCAGAGAAAAATATGGGAGGATGTTCATGGTCCTGATGCCTATGTGACAGAGCCTAAATTAATGCTGACTTGTGAGGATCGAGATCATTACGTTGTTCACTACAAGACCCTTTGCTATTATTTAAGTATGAATTGTAAATTGGTTCACGTTTACAGAGGGTTTAAATTTAAGCAAGAGAAAATCTTTGCTCCTTACATAGAGAACCTGGTTAAGAAACGCCGGGAAGCAAAGAGCGAATCATTAGCAGAGCAGATTAAATCTCAGATGAACACGCTTTACGGTATGACACTTGCAAACAATAAGGCCAACCTCGAGATAAGATTTGTAGATAATGCTGTAGATGCAAATTTATGGCTAGCAAGTCACAGACTGCAAGATTTTACCATTCTCAGTAAAGATCTTAGTATGTTTTTATTAAGGCCTAAACGAGCATTGCAGTCCAACTATTTACTGGCAGGATTCACTACACTTGATCTTTCAAAAGCTGTCATGTACGATGGATACTTCGGAGAGCTAAAATCAATATTTCAGGAAGATATTAAGCTAATTAACTATGAAACGGATGGAATCACATGCGCTATTTATGATGATAATAACATAATGTACTCCAAGTTATGGGAAGCAAGGGAAAAGTTTGACTTTTCAAAGATCAAGGCTGACCACCCTTTGATTTGTGGGTACAAAGGCGAGGGTAACTTAAGAACTGAAAACAAAGGTAAAGCTGGTTTGTGGAAAGTTTGTAACGTTGATCACTATGAAATCTGCGCGCTTCGCAGTAGAAATTATAGCATTGTTGATTTTAAGACCAATTTATTATCTAATGAGAGTGAGTTCAAAGAAAGCAAGAAATGTAGCGGTATCCCGCAAGACGCACTTACAAATATTTCTCATGAAATGTACAAAAGAATTATTATGAATGATGAGGAAAAGATAAGAGTATCTTATAACCAAACAAGAAGCGTCGATCACTTTGTATTTACAGTTGTAGTTGATAAACTAGCTTATCATGCCTTGGATGTGTCAAGAATCTTTCCAAATCCCAAGGACCCTAATGAATCTTATCCATTTGGATATTATAAGTATGTAAATAAGGATGAGGAGTTAGCTAAGAAAAGAGCAAGAATGTAAAAAGTTATATAATTAGTAAATAAAATTCTATTGTAAATTTTTCTGCAAGAATTTTCTCTCCAATTCTTTCAGGCGCTCTTCTTCAAGCCGTAAGACAAGTCTCCAGTTGCGGGATTTATTTGAGCTTGGACAAAGGTTTTCATGGTTGACATTCTTGTCCAGGATCATTATGTCTGACATACGTTTCACTCTGCTGAATCCAACAAAGCGGAGGCCTTCAGCAAATTCATTTCCGCCGAGGCAGAGAGCAATTTTGGGAAGAGTCATCCCTTGGCATCTGCAAATATTTAATTTCTGTATATTGATTCATTGTTATATTCATTTCGCTTACTCACCTATGAACTGTGATAGCAAATCCAAGCTCCAGCATAAATTTCATGTAAGTGACAGGCAATCCATTTTCATCATCAAAGTCTGAATAAAGAACGCGGAATATTGGCAGTCCAATTCCTTTCTCTGTTTTCACTGCCAATTCTCCTTTGTAGGATGGAAAGTTCACAAGTACAAACTCCAGTGCTCCCGATGATTTTTGATCACTGCTTGGCTGGTAATAGTCTATTATGGTTCCAGAGGCACCATTGACTATTCCAGCAAATACACTTAAATTCTTCCGTAGTGTCACTTTACATCCAATGGCAAATTCAAACGGAGACGGTCCGTTGGGGACAGAAATAATATCATCATCTTTGTAGGCGGCTCTCAAGGAAGAGCTAAAAAGCAAACTTATTTAAGACACGCTCTTTCATCAACTCGCGGATAGCCTGAAGGATCGTACCTGTTTTGATTTGCAGTCAGAATTCGCGTTGGAAATGCATGCAAAGATTTTTCAAATGCTTTCACTTCTTCAGGGTCCAAATTCTTTCGGACTCTTTGTTGTACGGCTCGCACATCGTCTGGAGTAATTAATCCACCACGAAGACGCTTTAAAAATGCGGCAAATTCCTTCTCATCCAGTTTTTCTTCATTTTGCCTGAAGGTCTTGTCAAGTATTACGACATTCTTTATGCCAAAATACAATCGAGTGGCTTCAATCAGCTCAGAGTGCATATCTGTCAGAATTTTCACACTATTCTCTCGCTCCTTCCAAATCGTTTCATCTACTGTTGCCCCCAGCGCTGTTTTTTGTTGAGAAAGATGAGCTTTCTCTTGTTCTGGGTCGTCAGGGATTCTGAAGAGAGGGTAGTCACTTATAAAACAAAATAAATTATTATGATTTTTATTATTCTTGACATGTAGTGTCATGTTTTAAAGACTTATCTATAGGCGGCAATTGGGCCCAGTCGCCGCAGAGAACCAGAGAGGTGCCTCCAAACTTCTGGTGTCTGTGCTGAGGGTTTATTTCACGCAGGCATCTCTCAATGTACCGGAATAACAGCTTCCCAACTGTGCTGATCTGAATATGCAACAACATTTTAGAGAAAATTTGCTTCTCACACAAAGCAGAGAGCTTTACCTCGTCAATAATGACAAAACGACATCCACGAAGCTTTTTTTTCAAGATAAGACCAACATCTTCCTCAAGCATACGATGTATTTCATCCTTGCTCTTGTACATCTTGACATTGAATGTGCTGTGTATTGTGGTGCCTGTTCATGATACCAAAATAATGTTATTTCTATTTTTAGGTTCAAATTCTGGCTTAACATCTTCATCTTCATCTTACCTCCAGCGTTGTAAGATGCAAGCCCCGTGAATGACAGAATTCGATACTTAAAGTCTTTTTCCGTTTGAGCTGTCTTGTGCAGAAGAGATTTAAGATGAGAAATTACGGCTGTCTTCCCTGTGCCCGCAGTCCCTATGGTCAAAAGTCTCAGCGGATTTTCTTTCCGCTCTTGATCTTTCTTCTGTAGAAACTCTCGCACTAATCGAACAATCAGGGCCTGTTTTGCACTTAAATTTTCAAGCGGAACTGTAGGCTCACTCACTATATCATTGTCACTCTCTAATAGTTTTCTATTTTTAGCAATTCTATAAAAATTTGATCTGACATCTTCTGGGCTGACAAACTTAGAAATTCCGTACATGTTGAATTCTTTAAACAAAGTTAGAGAAAGAATTAATTCTTAGAGTAATAATGCCGTGTTGGCGGTTAAAGTGCAAAGGACGCTTGTTGCCCTTGGTTGCAAACAAACAAACAGAGAGCGTCGTTCTTTGTCCAAGAGCTAAACAGGAGAGGACCTTTGCCGCTCGCGTCTCATTCGATTTCTGACTTTTGAGCTGTTCACAGTGTTGAGGTACTTTGCCGCTCGCGTCTCATTCGTTGTCTGACTTTTGAGCTGTTCACAGTGTTTTTACTGAGAGGAATTACTTGTCCTTTTCACGCGGAAGATTGCTACTACAAAAGAAGACATGGCTGGCTGTAAGTTCAAAATTTTGGTTTTTATCTTGCTTCAAGTGATTGATAGTGAACTACGACTGGTTGGGTTGTGTGGTTGAACTCACTGTTTTTATAAAATTCTCATGAATTGCTCTTGTTTCTTGTTGTATGACAGTTACTCCCAAGTATCCAGAGTCCTTATTGATGAAGAGTTGGTCTCCCAAGGAAGACTTTTTTGCCGAAGGAGCGTACAATGTAAGCTTCTTGTTTATTTTTGTGTCGAGTGTTGGCTAAAGTGAATGATAATTGTGTGGACAAAATTTTAATTATGAAAAAATCTTGAATATTTTACAGTTGGACTATGAAGTGAGATCCAAGTGGGCGTTCAGTGTTCACGCCAACTGTGAATATGTTTATATTCAAAAGCTATCTCCGGGCTTCAATCAAGTTGTCCTGAAGATGTCAATTTTTTCTGCCAAGATGGTAGCTGGGGAAATTCGCACCTTTTTAGACGAGCTGGAAAACGAGGGAGCAACTGCTGACCATGGACCTCTTGTTATCCTCAAGAGATTTGGATCTGGGACGGACGTTTTGGTTCCTCACGTGAAAGGGAACCGCCGTTTTTACTTTGCGTGTCCCGACTTCGCTGATGAAGATGACGATGTGAGGGGCCGTTTTTTTCTGGACAGGAAACACAGGAGATACTCGGTATCCCTGTGCAACCCGGTCAATGACTACACCGGGGAGAGCGACTGGGCGGGGCCGGTCGTGAAACTTTCTGTTTCTGGTATGCGTTCATTTCTCTGTTTTATGGAGGCAGCAGAGGCTGACATGGCAACTTTGAAGTTGAACTAAAATGCAAGATGCATTCATTGGACGCCAAGTAATGTTTTAATGCCGTTGATTAATGCATCACGTAGATTTGCACAGTTTAAAATTTTGAATATGGCGTCTCATTCAAGAATATAATTGAATTTTCTCACTTATTTACACAAATTTGACATTTTTTCACACCAATTTCAGAATTTTTACACCAATTCAAGTTTTTTTACAATTATGAAAATAAAATAACACAAAATGCAATTTTATACTTAGCAAATTATTAGCATGGTTCATCTCTGTTTTGTGTGTAATCTTGTGGGAACAAATTCATGGCGAAAAGATCTCCAATTCCCATTGCATTTTCATACTCGACATCTTTCCAAAAATCTTTCTTCCATGAATCATCATCATCATTTACAGAACCTGGGACTCCCGATGGACCTGCTTCTTCTGGCTTGCTTTCTTCAGTTTTAGGTGTTTTAGCAGCCCAATGAAAACGGTACCAACCATCCGGTCCTTTGGTGACACATTTTCTTTTTTCATGGCAGCTGGCTTCATCTTTCGCATCTTGATCTTTGTTATCTTCATCGTTTTCAGACATTTGGGCACTCGAAGCTTCACTGTCGGCAACCTCGGGGTTAATTGAGCTTTCATTCTCATCATCATCCTTCTTTGAATATGGCGTGTCGGTACCAGAGAGTAATGAGACAGAGAGCCGACTCTCTCCAGAGGACTCACTTGATTCCCAATCGGTTTCACTTCCCGAGAGCAATGTGCATGGGCCTTGGCCTTCTCCTCCTGAATCTTTGTCTTGAGAGCTCTCCCTTTCCTTTTCAGAATCTTTCTCCAGAGCCACCTCCTTTCCGGGCGGTAGTGAACAAGACTTCTGGCTTCGTCCAGAGCTTGAATCTTCGTCAGACTCGAATTGGCCTCTTGAGTGTGGTCTTCGTTGGCGTGTATCTGCATGAGCTGAAATATGATAGTCAAGCATTTTAAGTTATGAATTATGCAAGAACTACAATGTCAAACACGACGAGCTACATCATGAAAAATCAACAAGATTTATTTGTCAAAAACAACTTACGCGAATTATTGACAGACACGGAATGTAAGCCAATATTAATAGGACAATCAATACAACTACACTTTTTCTCCATAATTATTAACAAGAGAGTAAGACTTCTTCTTTCTTCTCTTTGAATTTGTAAGACAACGGGTCAAATGAATTTAAAAGATTGTAACCTCATGGGTCTCTGTCTCCTTGTGAGAAGTTGTACGGCGAGTAAATGGGCGCAAAGGTATCCCATCACGCCAAGCTCGCAGCATATTGAAATCATTATCCTCATCAGGATCAAAATCATTGAAGCGAGTCGATCTTGCTCTTGCAGTTTCAACTGAACAAATTGAAGGTGCACTTCTACCAGCCGATCCAGGCTGTGCATGGACTTGAGCGGGCACAAGTTGCATGGAGCCAGGTGTTATTGATTCTTGCACTCTTGGTCCTCTCGTGTCCACATCAGCGTAGTCGCCCGAGTATGACTCATTTACATGAGTGTAGCCAGAAGTGGGTGCAACAGAAGCTCTCTCTTGACCAAAGACCACCGTTGGTGGATTAATATCTGCACGTGCTCGCCTAGAGCCAAAGAACTTTCTGTAGAAACAATATGCAAGGGCACCAACAGTTGCACATGCAATGCCTCCAGCTGTAACCAAGACAAAGATCTTGTTAAAACTTGC
>JAQIWI010003128.1:0-10733 GCA_034698825.1 Deuterosminthurus bicinctus
GAAGAATGTTTGTTTCTCTTGTCTCCGCCCTTCCCATCGGACCAAGGACTGCAAATCCAAAATGACTTGCCGTGCCGCAGCTTCCCGATTCTGTACACCCGCTCACCCGTTGCTACAGCAACAGAATCTGCAAACTTCTTTATTTTGCGGACTAGCCAGCGATGGAAAAAGTGTTGAGCTCTCTTTCGCAAATTACGTACATGGCTCTCACGCCCTTGACAGGAGGATGGTGGGAAGAGTATTTCGCAAATTGTGCACAAACATAATCTTGGCCATTCTAACGTCTTTAATAAAATATAAAATCGAAGACAATTACATAAAATTTAATAAAAATTAGTAAAAATTAATAAAATTTAGTAAAATTTAATAAAAATTAATAAAATTTAATAAAGCTTCATAACATTTAACAAAACTTAATGAATCTAAATAAAATGTAACAAATCTAAATAAAATTTAATAAATCTAAATAAAATTTAATTAATCTAAATAAAATTTAATTAATCTAAATAAAATTTAATTAATCTAAATAAAATTAAATAAATCTAAATAAAATTTAATAAATCTAAATAAAATTTAATAAATCTAAAACAAATTTAATAAATCTAAATTAAATTTAATAAATCTAAATTAAATTAAATAAATCTAAATTAAATTTAATAAATCTAAATTAAATTTAATAAATCTAAATAAAATTTAATGAATCTAAATAAAATTTAATAAATACATTTATAGTTAATTAAATCTAAATAAAATTAAATAAAAATAAATCTACAAATTCAATAAAATAAAATAAAATTGAATGACATCAAATTAAATTATTTCAAATAGTAGACAATAAAAATTGCAAATATTAAATCAAATTCATTTAATAACGGGATCATATAAAAAGCTCATAAAAAAGCGGTCTCTGTTACTTTTAATGAAGAGCTGAGTTGTTGACTTCTGATTAAAATCTCGGTTCAAGCTTTTTCTTTTCATTTCAAATTTCTTATCATTAGAAAATTAATCTCTACTCGTGATTTTCTCATATAAACATAGGCACATCTTCCTAATTCTCATACAAAAACATTGGCCAGTCGCTACAAAGGAAATCCCTCATCGGCGTTTGACAGACGAGTAAGGACAACAGACGTACTTTTGTCCTCAATGTGTCTAGAACTTCTATAGAAGTGCCACTTATTTCGTCCACCGAAATGGCGATCTAATGCACCAGCGACGACTTCGTTACATTTTGCAGACGGTGGTGGCCCATTAAGTTTAATAAAGACCTGAAATGACAATTTCATTAAATTAAATAGCCGTTAGGTGGATGAAAGCTTGACCATCAATATAAATAGTGACATACCTCCTGTGACAATTTTTCTGGGTCAAGGTTGATTTTACTTTTTACCCTGGCATCCAGTACAGATCCCCAACCTGGATTAAAAACTTTATACTAACAAGATAATCCCAAAAATTAGTCGCATCAGTACCTTCAGTGACAGCTTCACAATGTGTCTGAGTGATGGCTGAAGCTAACATTCGTGAAACTCCTTGAAATGAACTTGTAGGCTCTGTCCTTGACAAAAGGGTAGCGTAAATTTGTTCTTCTTTTGAGATAAATTTCTCTGATGACGCCATCTCAAGATTATTTTGGTCATGCACTGCCTGAAGGAACAACTTGTACTGAGACTCAATATTCTCGAAATTTTCAGAAGCCGGAATAAAACCAGCTATTTTGTGCATTAGAAAAAGTTGTCGCAATTCAGAAGGAACATCTTGCTGTTGTCTTTTCAAAATCTTCTTCAAGGAAAATACTTCACGGGAAACTTTCGTTACATCTTGGAGAGTCCCTCTTTGGCGCTTGCCTATTTCCTCGACAAAGTCTTCAAGATGTTGTGCAACTTCCGCCTTAACTTGCGCGATTTCGGTAGTAAAATGGGACTGTGAAGCACTGCCATCCCCTATTGAAGTATCCGAGAGATTTTTCCCCTGATATTTTCGTGTAGTACTTATTTCTGTTGTAGCAACAGAAAGTGTAGGAAACAGAAGTTGTGGTAGTTCGGTCGTGTCAGAGCGTAGAACAGACGACATTTGGGTCAGACTTTCTGCACAATCTTCCACACACTCGGCAGCATTCCAGGGATAGATTCTACTCGATTGGAGATATATCGACGCTTTTGAAATAGCATGGTAAGCATCTTCCATGCCACACATTCTTAAAACAAATTTTGGGTCTGTAATCAATAAATTGTCAGTTTTCGATAGATTTGCATTGTTGTAAAAATTGCACCAGTTTTTCCGAACCGCAGAGATTGCTCGGTAAGCATAAGACGTAAATCTAGTTGCCGAGAAGTTTTGCAATCTTGGAGCTTTTGATTCAACAGCGTCCCCTTCAAGAGCAAGAAGGTGAGCTTCTTGAACTTCTTTCCATCCTTTCCCTCGGCCAAACTTGGACGATAAATGATTGATCGCACCCACTGTGTCTTTTATCCAAGAGACGCCGATTTTACTGCCGTCTTGTTTCCGGCTTGTCTTCCCCGCCAGTTCCAGCTGATGGGCAGGATCCCAGGTAACCGCATATGATTCCTTGGCCTCTTCTGCGACTCCGAGCGTCTCTAGTAAATGCTCTTTTATGTTGCAATTAATATATGCACCGTCGACGGCAGCACCCGTGAATCTAGAACAAAAAATGTAAATACTGACAATTAAGAATTATTAACTATCTACAGCAGGTAGTATCATCAAAAACGATACTACCTGCTTCTTATATCATCAGCGGAATAAACTCTTCTTAAAGCCGAATGAATTTCTCGAGCCATTCCATATCCACTGCCATCTCCACTTGGTAAGGCTTCAAGGAACGTTGCACGAAGGCGCCCTTTATCTACTGGAGCGACGATTCCAATGTTATGCAATGTCGTCCGACTAGGAGTCATCTTATCACACACAACTGCAAAAGGTGGTGGCACTCCGGTTCCTGGTAGCGGCTCATGCAGCTTTTCTTGGATGCGGTTGTGAAGTTCGCTATGGAAATGCTTTGTTAGCGAACTTGCGAAAGAAGCACTATGGTTTATGTTTCCGACATCGACGTTGTCCGCAGATCGCATACATAGATCCGTTTCGAAGTCCTTGTAGCTGGACCCTTTTTTGATACAGCCGTAGGCGATTCGTCCTACCGCCATTCCTGCTCTGAATTCATTACAAGTGGAATCAGGAATATTTGGAGTCGAACTTGGCAAAGTTGCAGCTTTGTGCTGGGTAGATGTATAGAGATGATTCAAAAGTTTCTTTTTCAAATCTCGAAACTTTTCTTATTGAATCGATTCCGTGTCCGATGGCTTGGTACAGTAGGAAATACAACTGGGTCGATTGTAGAACCGTGTGCAAGGATTGCACTGGAAAGATAGCTTGTCCGCATCGTAACTAAAAACCACCGGATTACAATGGGACAAATCCTCCAAAGATTTAGTCGAGCGAAATCTGTTCCTCACTACCGATTCACTGGGGCATGCCGTTGCTTCCTCGAAATGTTGGTTCTACAATCAAATAATCAAATTATTGACGTATTGACAATTATTAATATATAATTAATTATAATTATTGACAAACCAAATTGCTTTCTGTTATGCAGTCTGTCTCCGTAGACAAGTTTGGATTCATGGCGAAAGAGTGGCTGGATTGTGGGTTGGTTTGATCTGTGTAAGTTGAAATTGATTTGTCCTCAAGTGGCATTAAATTTTGAATAGAATTTCTTCTCTTCAGACTGTGGTGATCAATATTTCCAGAGGAACTGAATTCTTCGAGTATCCGCGTACCAGTGACCTGCGAATTATTGATCATTATTTTTACTTATTCTACTTCCCTGTAACAGATGAGATTATATTTCTAGGTTACCTGTGCATTTCCTGAGGAACTAGATTGCTGCGAATCGGTGTTGATTGAAGGTACTTTAAAGTAATCGTGATCTGTAGAATGTGCTGTTTGAGGTTGTTTGGGAACGGAGCTTTCCGGTGGCGAGAGATCGTGTTTGTTCCCAATACTTTTCCCACTTGCTATTCGTTTCCTTTTTCTTTCAGCTTTCTTTTTCTTTTCCTCTGCTTCTTGTTCTTCTTTCCTCTTTCTTGTATTCAAAATACGCTCCTTTTCTACACTCAATGCCTTCTGTTTTTCAAGTCTGCGTGCCAGTAGTTTCGCCTTCTCTCGCTGGATCGCAGCTTGGGCCTGGTCTTCCTTTTTTTCCCTCTCTACTGCCATCCATAACAAGCGGAGTTGTGCTGCATGATCCTGCAGATATTTATGTGTAGAGTTAAAGTATGAAGGACACCCCCAACTCGAAATGTTAAATTGACGTCTGTTGAAAAAATCTAAAAAAAAATATACGCCTGTAGCCAATGACCCCCAGTATCCCTAGGTAAATTTTTTTCGGATTCCATGGTGCCGTTTTCGGGTAAATCGGGGTCAAAGGTCACGTACCCGAATTGACAATCCGGGAAAACTAAGAACGGACTCTAAGGTTTTTGACCAAGACAAAAAATGTGGCGAGGTCAATTTTTTCATTTGACCTCTAGTTCACAAGATATTTGGGGTCACAGGTCAGATACCTAGTTTTCTGGTAAAACAGGCAAATTTTCGGCAAACCTAGGTCATCATAATTTTTCTCGACCCCAAAAATCCTAGGGTAGACCGAATCTTTTAGGACGTTTCTCGAAGGTCACTTGAGGTCAACAGTACACCGCGGGTTTTTTCACAAAAACAGGGTCTGGAGTCTGCCAAAAAATACATACTGGTAGCCTAAGACCCCAAATACCCCCAGGTAAAGTATTTTCGTATTCCATGTAGAATGTTTTAGTTGAATCGGGGTCAAAGGTCACGTACCCGAATTGACAATACGGGAAAAGTAAGACCGGAGTCGAGGGTTTTTGACAAGGAGAAAAAATGTGGCCAGGTAAATTTTTTTATTTGACCTCTAGTTCACAAGATATTGGGGGTCAAAGGTCAAATACCTAGTTTTCTGGTAAAATAGGCAAATTTTCGACAAACCGAGATCGCCAAAGTTTTTCTCGTGGTCGAGAACCCCTGATGCAATGTTGATTGGGTTTGTTTACCTAACTTGGGTTCGTGACCTTTGACCCCGATTTACCCGAAACCGTCACCATATGGAATCCGAAAAAACTTTATCTGGGGATACTCGGGGTCTTGGGCTACCAGTCTGTATTTTTTCAGATTTTTTTAGCAGACGCCAGACCCTGTTTTTGTAAAAAAAACCGCAGTGACCTTTTGACCTCAAGTGACCTTCGAGAAAAGTCCCTAAAGGTTTGGTCTAACCTAGGGTTTTGGGGGTCGTGAGAAATTATGGTGATCTCAGTTTCCTGAAAATTTGCGTGTTTTACCAGAAAACAATGTACCTGACCTTTGACCCTCAAAAATCTCGTTAACTAAACGTCAAATCAAAAGTTGACCTGGCCTCATTTTTTCTAGTTGTCAAAAACCCTAGAGTCCGGTCTTACTTTTCCCGGATTGTCAATTCGGGTACGTGACCTTTGACCCCGATTTACCCGAAAACTTCACCATGGAATCCGTAAAAACTTGACCTGGGGATACTCGGGCTACCAGTCTGTATTTTTTTTAGTTTTTTTCACAGACACTTACAGCGGTTTTTGTGAAAAAACCCGCGGTGACCTCTTGACCTCAAGTGACCTTCGTAAAACGCCTTAAATATTTGGTCTCACTTATGGTTTTCGGGGTCGAGAGAAAACATGATGACCTCGGTTTGCCGAAAATTTACCTATTTTACCAGAAAACTAGGTATCTGACCTTTGACCCCCAATATCTTGTGAACTAGAGGTCAAATAAAAAAATTGACCTCGCCACATTTATTGTCGTAGTCAAAAACCTTAGAGTCCGTTCTTAGTTTTCCTGGATTGTCAATGCATTGACGTGACCTTTGACCCCGATTTACCCGAAAACTTCACCATGGAATCCGAAAAACCTTACCTAAGAATACTCCCGGACTGGGGCCACCAGTCTGAATTTTTTTGAGATTTTTTTAACCGACACTTACAACGGTTTTTGTGAAAAAAACCGCGGTGACCTCTTGACCTCAAGTGAACTTCGTGAAACGCCTTATATATTTGGTCTCACTTAGGGTTTTCGGGGTCGAGAGAAATTATGATGACCTCGGTTTGCCGAAAATTTACCTATTTTACCAGAAAACTAGGTATCTGACCTTTGACCCCGAATATCTTGTGAACTAGACGTCAAATAAAAAAATTTACCTCGCCACATTTATTGTCGTAGTCAGAAACCTTAGAGTCCGTTCTTAGTTTTCCTGGATTGTCAATGCAGGGACGTGACCTTTGACCCCGATTTACCCGAAAACTTCACCATGGAATCCGAAAAAACTTTACCTGGGGATACTCGCGGACTGGGTCCACCAGTCTGAATTTTTTTGAGATTTTTTTAACAGACACTTACAGCGGTTTTTGTGGAAAAAACCCGCGGTGACCTCTTGACCTCAAGTGACCTTCGTGAAACGCCTTAAATATTTGGTCTCACTTCGGGTTTTCGGGGTCGAGAGAAATTATGATGACCTCGGTTTGCCGAAAATTTACCTATTTTACCAGAAAACTAGGTATCTGACCTTTGACCCCCAATATCTTGTGAACTAGAGGTCAAATGAAAAAATTGACCTCGCCACATTTTTTGTCTTGGTCAAAAACCTTAGAGTCCGTTCTTAGTTTTCCCGGATTGTCAATTCGGGTACGTGACCTTTGACCCCGATTTACCCGAAAACGGCACCATGGAATCCGAAAAAAATTTACCTAGGGATACTGGGGGTCATTGGCTACAGGCGTATATTTTTTTTTAGATTTTTTCAACAGACGCCAATTTAACATTACGAGTTGGGGTGTCCTTACTCCAACGATTTTTTTATTCCTCAAAATAAAACGGGGTTTACCTCAGACTGCGCATACTTGCGCTCCTTCCCTTCATGCTTCCTATGCAAATGATCCTTGAAATTTTTCTCTTTGAAGGACCCTCCGCAATAGCCACAAGAGATTTGTTCCCTGGTTCTATACGATCTCTCCATGATAATAATTAATGCAGTTGTTACAAAGAAGTTTGAAAGTGGACTGCTAAATTTTAGCATTCATTTAATCATTAATTTTTATTATTTTTACTGAGAAGCATTTGATGAAACATGATCACTCATATGCCCTAATCATATTCATGAGTGCAGCAGAGATATGTGTACGCAAGCACGTCATAAAAAAAATGAGAAGGACGCTTTTGTTCCTCTCTGATGGGAATAGATATGTCTGTTTGCACCATAATATTATCAAGCATACAGGGAGGAGTTGTTATAGCCGTTTCTGGCCTTGGATACGGACCTGGAAGTTTCCTTTGCCATGGCTCAGGTTGCTTGTATTCTACTGTCTTCACAGGGACTCCTGAGCGTGAACAAGTAGCATGGGAAATGGCGAATTCTATTGTTTTGTTCAGAAGATTTTTTTCGTCACCTTCCACATCAGTGGTTCTCTTGACTCGGCAAAATGCTTTCTCCATATGCACCTGAATGATTCAAATCATACAATTTGCATGCTTTTCATAAGAAATAAATTCTTGGTCAGTGTGCACTGCATTACCACGGAAAATTGTGGATACATAATTTCTTCCGGACGCAGTTCCATAAAAGACATCTTGTGAGCATTTTCAGAGCTTTCATCACAAGGACTCCACAAATGCTTGCCATCGACACTCAGTTTTTGGAAGTATTGACCTTCCTGTACAGGCCGCCAGAGCTCCTCATTCGCTTCTGCCACCAATTTTTGCAGGTCACTACAGGACAATCTGTTGAAATATTATTTGAGTGTTTTCATATTAATTATTATCGTTTGAGTTTTAGTAATACATACAGGGTGGCCTAGAGATTAAACGTAAATTTTGATTTCCCTCTGAAGGTCAAGTTTCAAGCACACAGACACATTCTCTATGCTCTGAGCTTTCAAACAATGTGCTCCGAGTGTATATGCGATTATTATTTGCGGACATATTGGCGTTCAAAGTCTAAAAAAGCTCCATAAGACCCTTGTTAAAACCCATATGTTTTGCAAATTCTAATTTCTCAGCCAATTGTCCACCAATTTTAATGGGGACTTTGTCAAAACAGTGCCCCAATATTTTAGTTTTAGAATTCGTAACCAATATGCCGATAGCTTTAAAACTTCAGAAGTTATTCTAGTTTCAAAAGTTTTACCCTATCTCTTGGCCACCCTGTATATATACTTACCCCATAGTAAGTTTGGCCAAGTAACATAAATGGGCAACTGTCAATTCCAATCCAATATTGTTCAATGATTTTTGCAGAATTTGAACTCGTTCGTTGTAATCCGGCAAGGGAAGGTGAACGATAAAGTGAAATCGTCGCCGGAACGATGGTTCCAAATCCCAAGGCTTATTCGTAGCCGCGAATATCTGTACACCTGTACATTTCTCAGAAAGCGTCAGGAACTGGTTGATTAATGACACATTCAGCCCTCTCTTTTCACCGACTCCAAACGCTCCGTCAATCTCATCTGTTGGAGACAATATCGACCAATTAATAACTAATTTTACTAAGCTTTTTTACTGCTCATTTGCATTAATGCAATTAATCGTAAGTACTTACCTAAGAACAGAATGCAGGGCGCATGGTTACAAGCAACCTCAAATGCTGCATTTAACATGGCCTCTCCATCACCGATGTATCGCGACAAAATGTCTGCCATGGAGAGCTCAAGCATTCCAACACCTTTGGCTTGTTCGTGGAACGACCGGATAATCATAGATTTTCCGGTGCCTGGGGCTCTGTGTGTTAGAAGAGATCATAATATAATGCATTATTGCGCATAATGATGAATTGACTCACCCAAACAGCAGAAAATGTCTACGATCAATGATTAATCCTCTCTTCTTTAGCTCGTCTCCCCAACTTTTGCAGTTGTACATGATCAATGACGTTCTCAGTAACTTTTTCAGGTGGTGGTGTCCAACCACATTTTCCAAGCCTTGGCCCCCTGTTGAAATCTGAATCCTTTTATCCAGGCCTTGGACTAGAAGTTGGTATTCTCGCTCCCTACAAATAATATAATCATGGCTAATGTCACTTCCCTATAAATAGTATCATCCCAACTTACTTGACATGTACGTCTGTCTTTGATTCATTGTAGTCAGGCCGAACTGTGCTAATAGCACATGCATCTTTAGGTTTGAATGGATGCACTGCGTTCCGCAAGTCCTCACAAAGCGCTGAATGCAGTTTCACCCGTTCCCTGATTTTCACTTTAAGAATCGAGCTTTCTTCATCATTGCACATGACAAGAGCTGTAGAAATTAGTTAATTTAATTGACATGCAAGTTTTTATCAGGATTATGACTTACTTAGTTAACTTTACCTTGTATGAACAAGTTCATGGTCTCCAATGCTGCTATGTAAGCGTCATCATAATTTTGACTCTTGATTAATGCTGAGACTTCCTCTCGTGAGTTTTCAGCAATTTCCAGCAAATCAAACACACAATCCATGACAACGGAAATTTGTTCCAAATATTTACTTTTATTTTAAGACGGGAGTTTTAGGTGCGGTGGCTCTCTAGACTGGAGTGAAGAGGGTGTAGATATAGTATGAGTAGGAATTGAGGAATTCATTGCCTGATGTAATTTGATATTCCAGCAATAAAATGAAGTTTCAAGCTACACATTCACACACTGCAGTTGTAATACTGTGCTTGTGTGCTAGTTCATAATAGAAATCTTCAAATTTATCTATTGATAACCAAAATTCATATTCTGATTTCATCAAGCGGGAATTAATTTGTAAAAATCCATCGGAAATCAATGCTATTATTGAAGTTTAATGATCATACTACCCGCAGGAATATTGAACTTCCAGAAGAGAAGTGAACGCAGAAAAGAAATATCCACCCGATCGGGAGCATTACAGTCGCGTACGGGGACCATTCTCGTAATTGTTTTTCGAATCCCCCTCCCCACCAAATTTTTCTGAAGTCTCCTCCCCACCAAACTTTTTTGAAGTCCGCTCCCCCAACCAAATTCTTCTGAAGCCCTCTTAAACCAAATTTATTGAATCCCCCGCCAATTTTATACCCCCCCCCCCTTACCAAATTTATTTCAACTCCCCCCTCAATTTATTTCAACCCCTACCCTTCCCACTAAATTTATTTTAATTCCCTCACGACAAAATCTATTGTAATTCCCCCCCAACCAAATTCATATGATTCCCCCCACGCACATTTATTTGAATTCCCCTCCCCCCAACCGAATTTATTTGAATTCCGGAAGAAGCCCACCGGCACGAAGACCTTACAACTGGACGAGGGTCATTTCAACAGTCGCTACTATAAAACATTGTAAATGTGTGCGACTAAAAATGGATCTTCCTGTATGTACATAGTGGCTTAGCTGTAGCGGCATTGCCCTGAATGCTTCATGCATTTAACCCAGAAAGCGTCAGTCGGAATTTTAGAGAAAGCTAGGATACCCAGTTAGTTACTTAATATCATTGGCAAATATATGCGTGGAAATTTTTCCACAACTGTCTAGGCCGCATTATAAAGAAGTTTGCTGATTCTGTTGCTGTAGAAACGGGTGAGCGGGTGTACAGAATCGGAAAGCTGCCGTGCCGAGGGATGCTCCAGAAGACACAACACTCTCCTCCATGCTGACGTCATCAAATCATCGCAAAAGCCAGA
>JAQIWI010003129.1:0-10730 GCA_034698825.1 Deuterosminthurus bicinctus
GGTGCAATTGACAGACCAATGAAAACGGAACCAGAGATCACGGATCATGCCTCATGCTATCAACCCAAAGAAAATCGATGGAAAAAATTAAAACCCATGAAGACCTCCCGTTGTAGCCATGCTTTGGCCGTCCTCGGTCACAAGATTTACCTTTTTGGAGGCAGTGGGAAACATTATAATGACTCGTCCAAAAATCTTATCAATATGAAATCTGCTGAAGTTTATGACGTCCATACAAATACGTCCACATTGATTGCTCCAATGCACAGACCGCGGAACGCAGGGAGTAAGTTGCAAATCCACCATACGTTTTTCTTTTCCATATAATATGTGGTGCTAAAGTGGCTTTTTTGGGGAATAGCTGCTGTTGAAATTGAAGATAAAATCTACGTTATTGGAGGTGATCAGAGCAAGGAAGGGGAAAGCCGATCATCTGTTGAATGTTACGACCCAGTGAGCAACTCGTGGACTTTAGTATCCGAATCGGTAGACGATCAGGGTTTTTTTGATGCTGTTACTGTGATTGATGACCCTGAATATTTTTTGAAAGGCAATTAACTGTTGAACCTGTATTGTTTTTGAATTGGGAGTCAGCTAGATATGGTAAAATAAATCTTCGAATGAAAAATTGGATTATTGTGATAATGACTGATTATGGCAACGCCCAACGCCGCATTTAATCTCTTGATGATCACCCTTTGAAGTTTATGGTGTACCTTCAAAGAATGTACGTAATGGCTGCCCTTTGGAGCATATGGCCCTCTCTCCAGCCTTACTTTGGTCAGCGTATTCATGCATCAGAAGCAGGAATAAATTGCTCGACCTTAAGTCGGAATCTGTGAGAAAGCTGGGAGACATGATCATAACGGGATTTAACTCGTGGCCAATTTGTTGTCTAAGGAGACTAAATGAATTTGTCGGAGAGTGTTCATGTAGAAAAATTCAGAGCATTTGTGAGGATTCTTGAACATAGAAATTGTTTTCTATTTTTTTAGTACAATTTTCGTCTCGGCTTACGGCTACATTAATTGAGATGTCATCCATACGTAATTTCATGCTTACTTGCCGGAAGCAATGTGATATGGCTAAAACGAGCAAGTAACGAAGCTGAGTGTGTACGTGAGGAGTTGTACTAGTACGTATGTCAGGTGTTGTGAACTTGATTTCCCAAAACTCTGTTTCAATTACATGCGTGCTGAGCACACGCAGTCGTTCATGGCCTATTTTTACAGTTAGAGAACTACAGTAGAAATACTGCCCGTGGTAGCAACAATGATGCAGGACTGCTGCAAGAGTTTACATAAGGATAAAAATAAAGAGGTTATTGAAAGGGAAATTGGCTGCTTAAGGAGCTTGAGTGGAAAGATAAAATAGGTCATGGACGAAGTTGTTGACACTTTGGAAGAAGAGCAAATGGTTCTTATCTAGCCTGGTAACAGGATGCTGTGACACTGACGCGGAGAATCGATGAGTTGTCAACGAACATGCTTGTGACATATGCTGACAAAGATTTTCCTCAAACGTCCCCCGTCACACGCTTGTTTACACCTGCTCTTGGAAACCACTTCATGTATACCTCATGATTCATGATGACATGTACCCTGAAGATTACTCTTCTAGATGGTGCTTAGCCCCCCCCCCCCACAACTCCCCACGGGGGGTGCTGTAACTTAAATTTAGTTGGGGAGGTCGAAATTTTAGATTGGTCTTAATATGTCTTTTTCTGTTTTGATGACTTATTGCAGACTTTTGATTTGTTTATTGTAGTAGACATGCACGCCCGAATTTTTCTCATAATTTTAGCCTTTATTCGGCAGGAAAATGTCAATGCGTAAGCCGTGAGGGCTCTTTTTAGCTGGCAACTTTTTACCGATAAAAAAGATCCTCCCCACCCCCTGCACCCCCACGGCTGGTACTATTTGTTACCAAATTGATGTATTAGAGTATTGGGCTTGGTTTAGAATCATTTTTGAGTGGTTTTGTGGGTATTGTGGGCAAAAATGCCCTAAAAGCCAAATGTTGCCTAAACTTTTTTGACTTTTGGATGCGGCAGCGGTTTCCAGGCTGCCATTTCGGCGGGTGGCGGAATTTCGCCGAGTTGTTAACATCATCAGAGAGCCCATTAACTGGGCTAACTGGTGTATCAATTTCATGAGCACGTGACGTCACTGGTAGGACTAGTGGCATTATGTACCAAACAAAACCTCATGTTGCCTAAACTTATTTTACCAACTGTACGCGCTTACCAAATTCAACTCAGCTATTCGGTAAACAATCAGCAAATGAGAACCACGCCAAGCGTACAGCTAAATATTTTCAAGTAACACAAGAAAGTACACATTGCACCAAAAATACATGTCAAAGAATAAATGTGACGTCACTCTCGCGCCAATGGCTCATCGTCTTCAGCTACAACTGTCTTTAAGACCTAAGTGACCTGTCAAATCGTTTGCAATCATATTCGTTTGAAACGTTGCGAATCTGAAATCGTGCCTATTGCCTATTGGGTGATAGTAGCTCGGATGAACGCTTGTCCCGCGCGCTGACCCTTAACGTGTGCGCAGTCTTTATTCACACACAGTACTCTTGCTCACCCTGTAACTCTTCTCTCTTTTATGGCTCCACGGTTTGAGTACAAATCTACGAATTGCTGTCAAGCAATTCCAGTTTATTTCACGTGATTTCGAACGCACGTGGAGCATTTCTCTCTCTGTAGATCATCATAGCTTACAACCACAATGCTTATGTTCTCTATTGAATTCTTGTGGAATTTTGTTAAATTATGTTGACAGTTACATTTAAATCAGGAGAATTATTAAGAAATTGCGATGCATGAAGAAAACGTTGTACGTCAATTTAGATACTCCTATGTTACCACACATTACGGAAACCACGGACTTTCAACAGATCGTCAAATAGTAATAAAGATGACGGAGCATATGACAAATTGAGACCAGGTCCAAACTCGGATTATATCATAAGCTCTTTCGAATTCGATACGCGGCAACAGGAATGGCCTCACTAGCAGTTGGTACCAGCTCCAAGGCTACTTTGGCATTTAATGCCACGGAGCCATATAGCTATTGGAGTCAATGTTGACTTGTCATAACAGTGAAAACTGTTATTGTCTGGAGTGTTCGCACTGTCTGGATCTCCGTCTAGAACTCCACTGATGAGATTCTTGCCGAACATTGCCAGGTTGGCCCTCTTGACAAACTTGCAGGAGAAGCTGAATCCTTTGAACGACTAACGCACGTAATTTGAAGTATTTAAATATCGTCGTCAACTTATTGCTGTCCATTAGCGGTTACGAAAGAATGACAGGCAGCTGTGACATACGGGGTATGAGCTTGAGGTACTTGAAGCGAAAACATTTCGCATGCTTTTGTGCATAAAATGTGGATCTCACTAAAATAACGGGCAATGGATGGAAAATACACTATTTTAATGGATGATGGACGCGATGGACGATACACTATTGTAATGGACGATGGGCGTGATGGACAATGGTTGATGGACGGTTCAATAAGTTAATGTACGATGGGTGCGGTGGACGACAGAAATTAATGAGGGATGGCAAGGGATTGGGGCAAAGTAAGATTCGAATCTCAACTAGTGGCATTGGGCTACTCGATCCAGCTCTTAGGCAATGAAAAAAGGGATAAAGATAAATAATTTTCATTGTATTTGATCACTATCTTTTGATCCAGTTACCTATGAAGTCATTAAACGTTGAGCCAATCTACAACATAAGGGTACATAGTGCCAGTATCCAGCCAAAGGCACCCCAAAAAGTCCCACCTGAACAAGATCATCGCCAAAAAACTGGACACAAATTAACGCCTTTGGTGACATTGCTTGCTGTATATTTTAACTGTGCATACTACACGCTCCAGTGTCCTTTCAGACTTGAATACGAATGTTCTTCAGGTTTAATTATCACGAAATACAATCGCTGTTTACGGACGGTGGGGATTAAATTTGAACTTGTACACTCATTATTCTATGTTACATTATCTAGTCGCGTTTATATTGCTACTAAAACTGCAAATTAATTTTTCTTTGTTGTAGGTGTACGTTGTGGTATCTACAACTGCTGGGGTAATTCTATTCTACGATTCAGTCATTTTAAGCTCTTCAACATTCTCATGGATGCCGGAATCATCAGAGGACTCATTGAAGACTATTACCATGTCTATTATAAATTTTGCTTGGTTTCTGTCCAATAATGTGTTGAAATGGGAACTATGGCGCGCTCCGGGGAAGATTGAACAAATTGTAATGCTGCTCATGAAGTTGGAAAAAAAGTTGCGGATTGGAAAATGGAATTATTTTTCCGTGTTGAAGGTACTTTAACTTTTTATTTAGATGTTACTGCATAAGAGAAAACAATGATATTATCTTGTAAGAAAATACAAAAACAATTATTTCGTGCTATTTGATTTTTTTTTATTTGTGAAGTACCCGAGCTTCTTTGCGTTGTTCATATACACCCACATGACCGCATTCAGCATTTGGGAAGTTTCAACGGCTCTATGGAATGGAAATGGTACTTCAGTCTTTCTTGGTAATGCAAAACTATAACCATTCGTAAATTTTGAGTGCAGCAGCTTTAAAAACTTGCGCAGTTGGAGACTCAGCTGACCAAATTGTACTCCAGAGCGCTGTTGTAGTGTCTACACTTTATGAAAATCAAGTACTTCAAGTCAGCTCTAAGCTAGTTCCGCTCATTGCTCTTGTTTTCGTTAGCATAGCCTATTCGCTGAGCTCGAACTCAGAAGATTACGACAATATTGAGGTACTGCTCTGATCGAACTAGCTTGTTTATAATGCCATTCAATAGCAATTTTTATTCTTTTTCATGTAAGGCCACTGGAAACCTAGTTCTGGTCACTGAAATTTCAGCACGGATCAAAAAGTGCTTTGGCATGACCATTGCTGCATCATGTTTCTGTCTGTTGCCATATGACGCTCAGTATCTCGAGCATTTGTTTGAGTCTTCCTGGAGTCATCAGTTTAAGCACAGTTACTACTTTTCTTTGCTGTTCATTCAATTGTGGCTCGGGTCAGAAGCGCATTCAAAGGTAAAAAGTAACCGACACAATGCGCTCAAACAACTTGAATATTGTTTACATACAACTTTTATCGATTTATAACTAGCTTACCAGCATGAACCACATGTCGGCTACTATTGAAGCTCCTAGTTGCTCTCAGTACGCCACTATCCCCACCAATGATGCTGCGTTCATTCGCAACCGCAGGACCTTAATGATGGATGCATGCAACCAAAACCGCCTTGGTGTTCGAGGCCACTTCATGACTTTCACATATTTGTTCTTCGGAAATGTAATTAAGTTAATTTAAATTGGATGCCTTACAGTTGTGATGTACTTCAATCTGATTTTGTCATAGATGACAGTGTGGATACTAGCTTAAGCCTTTACAGTCATTCAGTTCCAGTCAATGCAAGCTCCGTGCCTCAGCATCAGTCCACCTTTATTCCACGTCTGATACACAGATTTTCAATCGTTGGTAGAATCATTGCAGAGACGTTGCCATCGTAATGAAATCCAAATAGGCCGTGAGGCGAGTATGAGCAACGTGTGAAGAACTTCCACAAGAGCGTGTTCCAAAACTCAGAACTCCCAACTGCATGTACCAGGGTCTGCCAGTCCATTCTCCGTGATCGGAGAAATAACAAGTGTCACTGTTGCTGGTGCCATTTGTGGGATTTTGGTTGAATTCTGCGACAAGAGGGCTTCCAGAATCAGTCTTTTCAAAATTATATACAAAAGCTTGTAGTAAAATGTACATACTACCAGCTCAAAAATTAAATTCAAATCACCAAGTCAATCATATTTTACAAATTTTCAACGTTCAAGTTTTACGTTACAAGGCGAGTCAGCCCTTGAGCCCACAGTGCGTGAGATATTTCCATTCACCAATTCCTTGAATGAGTCCCGACATATTCTATTTGGAAGCACAGTAGAAGCCGTCTTACGCAAGGTAGCGCTGATTCGTGGTGGCTTGGACCCTAATATAGGTATAAAAAACAATTAGTTGAATTAACTTTTACTTTCAGTTGTGGCGACATTTAATGAACTTACGAGTCATCCTTTCTCCCAATCCAACTGTGGTCAAGTTGTAGTCTTCAAAAGTATTGGCTACTGATTCTGCAGCCGGTAAGTAAACAGGCTGAATGTAAGCGAAAAAGTCAAAAACTTGCTGTGTAAATTGTAATCAAATTTTGTAAATTATTTGATTAATAAAAGTGTGTGTTCGGAATCGGATTCAAGTTGTAACTTCTCACGGTTACTCGATTCGATCATTTAGTCTTATGACACCAATGCCAGGTTGGTCCACTTGACGAACTTGTAAGAGAAGCTGAAACCTTTGAATGACTTTGGTTCGTCCAAGCTGAAGTAGGTTAGGTACGAGTTAAGCACTATAAAGTAAAGCCGATAGCTCTTGCATAATCAAGTATCATTTCCGGCTGACAACACCTTCACATGCTGTGAAATTGATGCTTTGCACGGCTTCATTGCTATAACTTTATTAAATTCGCCATGCCAATATGGTACACTGATTTCCGGTTAAAACCCTCGGATTGCATGTGATTCCTAGCGGCTGCCATTACTAGCAGTCGGTCCGCCGTTACGAACCTCCCCAGAATTTTTTGAAATAAAACGTTTAACCTTAATAGCTAGAGTCTCACGGACCAAAATGAAAAACTTTCAGGGGTTTACAATGTCTTTGCACTTAATTACACGGCTGCCATCTTGTGCCTTGTCCACCATTTTCGCACATTTTTCAGCCGAATTTGAATCTTTTTGGCAATAGAGCCAGTTTCGTTTCAACGCTTAGAAATGCGAGGTTCTCCAATCAAGGTTCGAATGCATAGTAGAGAGAGAGAGTATTCCAATAGGAAGTACTTCGATATGGCGCACGGACTGGGAGTTAGAAAAAGGCGGTCTAACACTAAATTATTATGGCTAAGTTTCGAAGTACCAGCTCAGCATGAGCAAAAACATTGGCAATCTCATATATGCACGTAGATGAGGCGGCTGTTATTGTCGTTAACGGAGCAATTTAGCATGACGACATTACATGACAAAGTCTAGATGGGGAATCGCATATTTCTACTTAAATTTTGTAAGGTTATGATGTTTTATGGGATGATGTAGCTAAGATGCAGCACTTAATGAAGCAGATACTCGAGCACACAATCAGAATTACACAGAGCCAATACAAGGGACGTCTTTATTGTAAGGCTTCCTCCAGCCAACTCCCCGAGTTACTCTCATCCGCGCACAGTCCAAGTCTCTCCCAAGTCACTCCAAGTGGCTTGTGAGTACTTAACATATTCACACATATACATTAAATGTAAATACCTCTTACAATTTAAAAAAAACGAAATTGACAAAATATTGTAATCATTACTAACATCATCACTTAGCCGTAGCTATAGCACATTTCTTAATTCCTTTACAGGGAGACTTAATTGGAGATAAGACTTTTTGAGCATGTCAATGCTAAAAGGGTTTGCAGGATCCCAATTCCAAGCTCCTCAGTGCACAGGAGGTAACCTTCTATTAGTTTACGTTGTCAGCTTAAATTACTTTTGATTATGTGAGCGTCAACGAGGCATGTACCAAGCCGGGCGCTTACAATTACTGTAAATGGAGTAGGTGAGTAGGCCAGTACCCATACGGACATCTGCGACCAAATCGGACAAAAGTAATCTTGTCTGTAGAATGAACAACTTTAAGCAAATTAATTACATTTCCAAAGAACGAATCAGGTCAAGGTCAACAGGTGGCCATGACGATCAAGATTATTCTGGTTGCATGATTCAATTAGTAGGGCTCATATTTAAATTAAATGGCAGATGTTATGTTCGTTTGCACTAATGCACGGAAGTTGAAGTATTAAATGGCGTCAACTTCTTGCTGTCCATTAGCGGTCACGAAAGAATGACTGGCAGCTGTGACATACGGGGTATATGAGCTTGAGGTACGTACTTGAAGCGAACAAATTTGGTATGATTTCATGCATAAAATGTTGTATAAGTAATTATTTTAATTTTCTTTTTTACGTACTATAGGGTTTTCACACAAACAAGGATAAGTTATGACTGCTGGCTTTAACACGCTCAACTTGACCACATATTGTACTACTTAATCCAGCTCTCAGACAATGAAAGAAAAAAAGAAAGAAAAATAATTTTCATTGTATTTGATCATTACCTTTTGGTTCAGTAACCTATGAAGTCATTAAACGTTGAGCCAAATTATCACATAAGGGTACATAGTGCCCAGTCCAAGACACCCCAACAAGTCCCACCTCAACAAGATCATCGCCATAAAAATGGACAAGAATTAACGCCTTTGGTGACATTACTTGCTGTATATTTTAACTGTGCATACTACACGCTTCAGTGTCCTTTCAGACTTGAATACGAATGTTCTTCAGGTTTGATTGTCACGAAATACAATCGCTATTTACGGACGGTGGGGATTAAATTTGAAACTTCACACTCATCATTATTCTATGTTAATAGTTACATTATTTAGTCTCGTTTATATTGCTACTAAAACTGCAAATTAATTTTTCTTTGTTGCAGGTGTACTTTATGGTAGCTACAGCTGCTGAGCTCATTATATTCTACGACTCTGTAATTCTAGACTCTCCAACATTCTCATGGATGCCACAATCATCGGAGGGCTCGGTGCAGATGGTTTTTAACTTTATCACAAATTTTACTTGGTTTCTATCCAACGTTCTGGTGAAGTGGGAATTCTGGCGCGCTCCGGGGAGGATTGAAGAAATTTTAATGCTGCTCATGAGGCTGGAAATAAACTTGCGTTTTGAAAAATGTAAATATTTTGGGGTATTGAAGGTACAAAAGTTTTCATTCATCTAATTTCAAAGGTTCGCAACGAAAATATTTCAATAGATTAGATTTTTTTCATTTACTATGATAGTACTCGAGCTTCTTTGCGTTGTTCGTGTATACCCACATGACCGCATTCAGCATTTGGGAGGCTTCAACGGCTCTATGGAACGGTAATAGTACTTCAGTCTATTGTGGTAAGGCAGAGCTGTAATTTTTTTTAGCTGTAACAATTTTGAGTCCTTATAATTATACAAAATTTTGCAGTTGGAGACTCAAATTACCAAATTGTACTCGCGAGCGCTGTTTTAGCGTCAACATTTTACGAAAATCAAGTATTGCAAGTCAGCTCTAAACTGGTTCTGCTCATTGCCCTTATTTTCGTTAGCATAGCCTATTCACTGAGCTGGAACCCAGAAGATTACAACAGTGCTGAGGTATGTTATGGTTGAATTAACTCGTTTAGAAGACCGTTTGCCAACAGCTTTTTTTTTTTATTGTCATTCAGGCCACTGAAACACTAGTTGTGGTCAATAAGATTTCAGCACGGATCAAAATGTGCTTCGGCATGACCATTGCTGCATCATGTTTCTGCCAGTTGCCATATGTCGCTCAGCATCTCCAGAATTTGTTTAAATCTTCCTGGAGTCATCAGTGTCAGTACAGCTACTACTTTTCCTTGCTGCTCATTCAATTATGGCTTGGATCAGTAGCGCATTTGAAGGTAAAAACTATATTGCTTTTCCGGCGCAATAATGGGATCCAATTACTTCCTTGAAAAATTGCAATTATTGTCATTTCCATAAACCAGCTTAGCAGCATGAACCACTTATCTGCCACTATGGAAGTCCCCGGTTGCTCTCAATACGCCGTTATTGCCATCAATGAAGCTAAGCGCATTAGCAACCGCAGGACCTTAATGATTGATGCATGTAACCAAAACCACCTTGGTGTTCGAGGTCACTTCATGACTTTCACTTATTCGTTCTTTGGAAATGTAACCAAATTAATTTAAACTGGACATGTTACACATGCGATTTACTAAGATACAAAATTTTGTCATAGATCACAGTGTGGATGCTAGCCTACGCCGTTACAATTATTCAGTTCCAGTCAATGCAAGCTCCGTGCCTCAGTGCGCCTTTATTCCACGTCTGACACACAGATTTTCAATTTAATCAAAATTTTTGTAGAATCATTGCAGAGACGTTGCCATCGTAATAAAATCCAAATAAGCCGTAAGACGAGTATGAGCAACGGGTGAAGAACTTCCACAAGAGCGTGTTCCAAAACTCAGAACTCCCAACTGCATGTACCAGGGCCTGCCGGTCCATTCTCCGTGAATTAGATCGGAGAAATAACAAGTGTCACTGTTGCTAGTGACATTCGTGGGATTTGGGTTGAATTCTACAACTAGAGGGCTCCCTGAATCCCCCTTTTGAAAATTATACAAAGGCATTAATTGGGAATGTTACATACGTACGTAATTACTAATGACTCGATCAATCAAATCTTTTACAAATTTTCAACGTTCAAGTCTTACGTTACAAGGCGAGTCAGCCCTTGAGCCCACAGTGCATAAGATATTGCCGTTCACCAAGTCCTTGAATGAATCCCGACATATTCTATTTGGAAGCACAGTAGAAGCCGTCTTACGCAAGGTGGCGCTGATTCGTGGTGGCTTGGACCCTTAATAGGAATAAAACAACAATCAGTTAAATTAATTTCTACTTTCAGTTGTGGCGACATTTAATGTACTTACGAGTCGTCCATTCTCCCCATCCAACTGTGGTCAAGTTGTAGTCTTCGAAAGTATTGGCCATTGATTCTGCAGTCG
>JAQIWI010003130.1:0-10729 GCA_034698825.1 Deuterosminthurus bicinctus
AGAGCCTGGGGTTAAGAACGTCCTTTTGAATACACAATGGATATTATCAACGCTTGCTTTAAATATTTACTGAGGCTTGAGGGTAGGAGGCCTTAAATTTCATATAATGTACATCGAATACAGATTTTCATCATTCCTTCACGCTAATTAAGGACTCTTTTGTAACTATTTAGTGTACAGATTAAATGCAATATAAATTACTTCAAATTTCTAACAAGTAAGTCATACACGATAGCAGAATAGTTGTAGTAGCCGGGCTATGTGAGAAATTACTATTATTGTGTACAATAATAAATGCGGCGATAGGGTGAGAATGTGGCCCAAGACCATTATCTAACTATATAGAATTAAATTCATGTTTTTGAAAACAGTGGAACTTCACGTTGATGAACGAGAAATAGAAAATCCACTTGGAAACCGAACTTGTAGCAAAGTATCGGTAACTGCAAACTCAGCAATGTCTAATACAACTAGGGAAAAAAATGCAAAATTTGAATGACCCCGACGTGATTCGAACACGCAGCCTTCTGATCTGGAGTCAGACGCGCTACCGTTGCGCCACGGAGTCCTCGTTGAAGAGATGACGAAGTTGAAAAGTATTTATACTCGTCAACCTCCATATGTTTATATAGTATATAAACATATGGAGGTTGACGAGTCTTGGCAATTTTCCGCCCTCTCTCCTCCGGCAGATCCAGCAGCTGTCCTGGCAACTTTTTACACGATTTATCAGTGTCAACGTCCGCAAAATTCAATTGATATAACAGGAGAGAGATATGCAGACTAACATTAGTTCAACAGGCACTTTTAATAGACAACGTGAACGACAAACACTACAGCATGCACGGCTGGCTTTATCAGCAGCAGTCACGCTTCAGCGCGAGGTAATTGTACTTGGGTGGCTTCCTGTGTACTACCGTTCACTGCAAAAACGAGTAAAAGCAGGGCGAAGACGATCTGTACTGGCATGCTTAAGCTAGCATGATCTAGGCGGATTAAGTCTATGGTGAAAGTAATCGTTTGAGAGCTTTTCATCGGGCTTTATGATTGACAGCGGAGGTTATTTTTCTCTTACCCTTCTCACCAAGAGTGAAAGTTAACTTATGGTCATTCATATCGGCTGGAAGAATGAAAATATGTCTAATATACTTGAACTTCATAAAGCTTCTGGCATGTGGAATTCCATGGATGGTTCGTATTACTTTCCAGCTTGTTAAGCCTAACAAGCTTCCATGAAAAATAGCACAGTGGAATAAAAAGGAAAACGTGCTGCTACTAAGAATGCTAACACCTATTTATCACGTAATATTGAAGACGTTAGGAGTCAAAGAAGAAGAGCCCCTTAGGGAGAGCGACAGATTGATGGAAAGGTTGTAAATGAAAATAATTGCTATCAGATGTTCCCATATAAAAGGCTGGATGAAGGGGTTTATTAATAAGGTAATAAATTGACTGGTTATTTGATTTTATGGGTGAAGAAGTGTCGGCGAAGTAGCAAACACGATGGCTTTCTTTGGGTCATACGCACACCTACAAGTTCCAACGGATACTCAGTTAGATCAAATACTATCGAGTTTTTGGGTGTTAAAGAGAGGAGGGTTCAATTTGCACCCTTGTGAGCTTGTGGTGTGTGTGTGCATGAGGGAGGTAATAAATTTAAGGATGATAAACACATGTCTTGAAGGACCTCCTGAGGGGAACCAAAAGACCTCCTACAGTTGAAAAAGTGTGAGTTATTACCAGCGCCCTAACAGGCTTAAACAAGCCTAACTATTTTTATTGATTCTCCTCAGCCTCAATTTCATTCATAATAATTTATTATCAACAAAAATCCTCCACACACAGGCTAACTAGACCCATCAGCAAAATACAAAACCCATCTGGATGGACTCCTGAGAGAAAAATACACTCGCATGTGCGCTCCCACATGCAGCTTAATATTAATCGCTTTAGTGGCTCTCTAAAAATGTTGACCCTTAAATGGCTTTAATTGCGTGAAAATAATGCAAAGTTTTAACATGTGGGCAAGTGTATTTATAATTTAATTGCGTAACTCATGTCTTCATATTTGGTTGAGAAAAGAATAAAAACAAGCCACACGCACAAACTTGCTCACAAATCGCCTTCACTTACAGTGAAAAGCTGGAGCATTACATACGTTACGTACTTAATGGAAAGTAAATCCCACCACGCCTCATTTAGCCCAGTCAGTCATCCTGATTGTCATTTGATGTGCCCCACGATGAACATTGTGATTGTATTGTTCTGCTCATGAAACAATAGTCATGAGGGAGGCGGTGGTAGCCCCTCCGTTGAAGAGATCCAGTATCCCAGCGTGTGCTTCTTTCATAGCATGATATCCTTTGACTTTGAAAATGATCTCATCCATTGATTATCACAGTAACGAATAAGGCACAATTATTATTTGTCTCGTAAAGTTTACTATATGATGAGTCTTCATTACCATTATACAAATAATAATAATAATGATACAATTGTCAAGTCACTCACTAGTATTTGCGCCTCTCTAAATGATCAAGTCAAATAACAAGTCAATAAGTTGTCCTTCTATGGACTTTGATCCGCGATAGCAATTCAATCAAGAAAAAAAGTAACGCAATGTCATAATTTGTATCATTCATAAGACGATAAGCCTTTGGATTTGACTACTGGTTGACCCACCAAATCATAACAAGGAATAGCAGAGTCAGCTGATAACTCGTACTGATTTCCATTTATTTTATCATCATGCGTCATCATGTTCCCTTTTATTACACACGCCCTTGCTCACTGTATTGTACGTAGTTTCAAATCCCCCTGTTCCTCCAGATCACTCTCCATCATATAACAATCATAACCATATCATGATCATCCTCTCGTCGTCATCTTAAGAGAGAGATAATTTTGATGATAACGCAATGGATGAGTAAGGCTATAGGGACAGAGATTGTTTGGAGTAAAAATCACATAATATCCGTGCCCACTGCTATCCTCATCATAAGTTTATTTCAATGTGTGTGAAGAGTTGCAGTTGTAAACATTTGAAACATAGTATTTATTTATTTTACTTCCCCACTACTACTGTACGGTCATAAACTCTGGAAATACTTGGAATGTTCTGAGGGGATGCTTGTATATGTGTGTGGATTAACAAGCCTCCAATTTGGAGAGTGTGGTAAATGTAGTCATCTATGTGGTAGCCGGGTGTCTTATATACATTTGGATTTTGTTATCTGCTTGGAAGAGAGAATAATAAAAGGGATGAAAAATAGGCTATTATGGCCCGTCCATATCGATTATCTCCTTCTTGACTAATGATCACGATTAACCTCCCGCACTATAATGTTGTGAAAGCGTGTTAAACCGTGCTCTTGCTCCATGTGTTGTCTAAAACTTAACCCGCAGACAATGTACTGGATGGAATCGTAGCCTTTCCCAAAGGTCCAGTAGCTTCAAACTTTGGGTTTGAGTGTTTGGGTAGTCTCCACAGAATAAAGGCGTATAGGATTAGTAACTGAATCACGTAATCGTATGAAATACTCACGCATTATTCTCGCATCGTTAGTAATGATGACGCAGAGAAACAAATAAATCTTTCACAAATCCACAGTCAGCAGCGTGCATATTTTCCGCAGATTTCACAAAATTAGCTCATGTAGAATCCATTTTGACGTTATTTCAAGCTAAAAATCTACCAATTTGAATGCGTATTTTGTGAAATTAAAACAACAGTGTTTGAACACTATGAATATGTTTAAAGGTGAGTTTAAGTATTTCTAAAGCCCACATCAGAATCATACGAACCTCCTGCAAGGATCCAATTAATAATCAAGTCACTTCATACACTATTAGTATGTGACTGCAATTGTTTGTCCTTGTAGCTACATACTTGGGATCATCCACCACAGTTGTTTCAAGCGCCCCTGTATTATCATGCGTGCACAGTTGAAACTGGATTTTTCTTCGTTTGATGATGAGAAGAATGATGATGATCAAGATGATGATTTAGTACGCTTCAAAATGACTCCCTCCCTCTTGTGAATACAGGAGAGTTTCTGGGATGGCAAACAGGGACCTAACGCTGGGTTATGGACTCTTTTACATTCCTGACAACAGCTAATCAGAAATATGTGGCCAAGCTTCCAGGGAGGTCGTCATCCATAAAACAAATACTCTCACTTTTCCAGTTGTAACCTCGCACATTACATTGTAGGAAAATTTAACAAATTATCCCAATCTCTTGCTGTTTTAGCAGCTCCAACAAACAAAGAACCTCTTGTTTACTTGAATGCGGTAATGATGAATTGAAACCATTGTTTTAATGTGATTTAAATGCTGGACAGATGGGTGTCGTTATTGTACATGCAGTATGAATATTGGTTTGACTTTTCAGGAGCGACGACGACGACTAATGGGTGTGAAAGCTCAACTTGGTTCTCCGCCCATCCCTTTACGCTACCAAGTAAGAAACAAATCTGATTGCAGCAGCCTCTCCTCCAACATAACCACTACCTTTCTTTCACCCACACATTCATATAGTATCTCTCAAGTACTCAAGTCAAGCATGATTCTCTCTCACTCATCCTCATCAAAGGGTTTGGACTAAGTGCTCATTCACTCGTGTCAGTTGCCTCACAGCTTGCCCCAATCTGCCTTTGAGTGTCTTGCAACCTGCTCCTTATGTGCTTTTAAGTGCCTCACAATGGTACAAGGGATGGCGGAACTACTACAACGAAGTAACAACACCGGCGAAGTTGCTGCAAATTATCCTTTGTCTCCACTAGCGGAAAGCCATCGTGATAGACTCATGCCGATTCACATGTCACCGAGTTCCACTTGTAGTGTAAGTGTTGATTCTAGTGACGATGAACGCCAGTCGGAGCCCGAAGTGCTTTCTAGGGGCGATGTGCATCATCGAAGTGACTTCAGTTCTTCCTCAGGTGACCCAGTGCATCAAATAGTAGTGCCTAGAACAGTCCCATGTATTGTTCTCACCCCACCAGCCAATTTGAATACAGGAACTTCCTTTGCCAATGGCAGTCCGATTCCGGTAAAGAGTCCAGAAGAAGGGAGCACTTGTGTTAGTTCTTTGCTTGTTGGTAACGGAGCCAATAATATTGTCGGCAGAGTAAAAGACAATGAGATGTCGCTCAATTTGACCGTTGAAAGGCAGCAGGTGAAACGAGACGGCGATAAGGACAAGAAAAGCGGGGAGAAATCGGCAAAGAAATTGACTTTTGGAATTGACAGAATCTTGGCTGGGGATGATGATGCCGAATCTGGACTGAATTGTGAGCTTTTTCATACATGAGATTCTATTTCTAGTAATCTATGCTTTTTACAGGCTATGCGAATGTAGTTAGCTAGCAAATAGTAGTAACTATGCTAGCAATTCTTTTTAGTCGTACAAACACTTGGTACTTTTAGTTTTCTCCGGTTTCCTTGAATTGTCATTATGTGCGGATCTGTGAAGTAAGTTGCTGATGTCATGAGGATGAAAACCAAGAAAAATAGTCTCAAGACCTTGTCGCAAACTCACTCTTTCCAGTACATACGTATTAAGCAGAAGCAAATAATCATTGAGAATAGTTGGCAAATGAGAGTTGTTCAAGTCAAGAGATGTTTAAGTCGTAAATTGCCCATGCTTGTCATGTCTAGAAGCTGGGCATGCGGCTGTGCACGGACCAATATAAATCAAGTGAGCAGATGAGTGGACTTCTTTTGATTTTATTTCCGTCCCTTTGTATATTTAAAGAGGGATAAAGATGGAAGAGCAGTATCATGTTAGAATAGAAGTTTAAGATGATGGCTAAACGAGAGCTCGTCTTAAATATCTGTGGCCAATACTTAATACCTCTTGCGTCTGGGTTAAGTTGATCTACATGACTATGAGTTGGAATGGGATGTAAGAGAATCTCAATCAGCTTGAAGGGATAGTGATGTTTTAAATATTTATTACAAGACTGATTATGAACATGTTGTCGTGTGTTAGCAAATGTTATAGAATGGGATACATTATATGAGAGGCAGGCATCTGCACAATTTTCTCTCCAATTACCGCCATCCAGAAAGAGCTCACTTTAAAAAGTTTAAACATGATGGGATGACTGACTGCGAAGAGATTTCGGTTTCCTTTGCTCTCACTGTTTTCCTTACTATGATCTCTTCACAATTTACACAAACCCATGAGCGCATTGCAAACAAGCCAGAGAACATGACACATTAGCCCCACACACACTTCTTCACGAGGCACATGCCCATTTAGTTTAGTATATTTATCTCGTCAGTTTGAGAAGGAAGCTTGTTCTCACTCAAAATTTCGAATAATTTTTCTCTTTCGTGTGAAAAGAGACCGCGCAGTGAGCATCTGGTCTCATCTGCGACTCATTTCACGGGACTTATCATGTAAACAAAGAGTCTGAGCAACACGTTCCCTCACCTCATAATTCTCAATTAATATCTCTCTTTCACTCCACTCTTCGCATGTTTAACTTCACAATTTCAAATACTTTGCCTAATTTTCTCTTCAAATCTCTACTCACAGCTTGACTAACGCAATAACTAACGCCTTGTTTTCTTACAGATGTATATCGATGCGGAACTAACATTTTTGAGCTAACACCACCTTGAATGCTTGATGAAGTGCAGCTGGGGAAATATAGTACCTCGAGCTCACACTTGATCATCATGCTATTTCGAGGTAATGCACACACCTGAAGGGTCAATTGGGTAGTAAAAGTAATTGAAATATGTGCCTCTGTGACCTATACAGTGATGAAACCGAAACCAAAGGAAGCTGGAGGGCACCCCATTGAGTTCAATTTGAAAAGTTACCATAATAATCACAATGAGGATCACCATCATCATCAGCATCAAGGACTGGGGGATGGCTATGCCAGCCAGTGCACCGAATGTTTCTTCCTCGCCCGCTACTGCCGTCGTATTCAGTTCCCGCTGACCTCGACCACCGTCGGATCTACTTTCTCCTGGCTCGGTGCATCACCGACCATGGGACAATCTGCCGAATCTCCGACTTCTCTATTGTCTTCCAATGGTAAGTTAGTTAGCCCTGTAAGCCCTGTGCACAGATGATGCGCGTTAACTACATCATACATGAAGATTCAATGAGATAATAATGGGCACAATAAGACTCGTTTCTCAGGGTGTAATGAGCCGTGTCAATGTGCATTTAATTTTCTGAGTATCTCTCCTCCTGTTGTGTTCATGCATCCCGCAGTTTCCATGTTGGGGTGAAAAAGTGCTGAAATGCTCAGCCATAACAGCCGACAGTATTCATTAATCATACTTAAATGACACAATGAACTAGGCAAACATGATAAGATTCAGAAACCCATGTTTTTGTCTGTTTATGCTTAAGCTTGTGTATGTGTGTGGGATTATGAGGGAGAAACTTGATCTGAGATTTCATCAACAAATCATGTGTAAAGACAAAGTAGAGTCGAAGACAAGGGCTCATTCTGCATAAAAGGGCTATTAAAATTTTGGGCTCATTTCCCCTCATATCATAATTCATTAGTGTAAATGATGAGCGTTAAGGACTGACGTTAGACAAGCCTGTTAACAGGCATCATGCGGATGTTTGGGACTTGAGAAAGATTTAACTGGGTAATCTCTGTTGAAGAGGGCGACTAGGGGGAGAAATGGACAAAGAGTTTCTTTGGATGTGTGTGGAAAAAACAGACAAGGAGTGAAGAATGTATCATGTGCCATATGTGTTTAGTATGTGGTAGGTAAGGGGCACTGTCTGTGTGTGTTGTACTAGCCACAGTAGTGTGGGCTCTTATGTGGGAACTCTCTATCATCATGTGAGTCATATTTACAACTCATCCAGCTTGTCAACACTTGATGCTTTCTCATAGCATCCTCATCCCCCTTACCCCTTAATCAGCAAGTTTGTACTGCGCAGTACATGTGCATATTGACGACAATGTCATAAAATCTTGCCGTCTCATCTCCAATTAAACATTAATTACTCGATTCTATAATGTTCTGTAAACAGATTAATCGTCCGTGAACCTGTTAATCTCTTCACGGGTTAATGTCAGTCCAGCCTTGATTGTTGACTAACAGTCTAGAGGAGAAAGACTGGAATGTGCCGCTAGAAAATAAAATGAGGCGATCATTTTTTGATAAAAATCCCTCCAGTTCATAATCAGATTTTTTCGTCTCGACCCACTGATTTATTTGCAATTCTGAGCATCAGAATCGAAGAGAATGAAGTATACGCAGGCGGCATGTCTTTATGGCAAAGTCTGAATGGAGTGGGATGTCACATGAGATGGAGTAAATGCTTGAATTTTCCAATGAAATGTGATCCTCTGCAATGTCACACAACTGGTATGCAACCGTCGTTCAGCTCGCCGTCCAACAACAATCCGATTGAATTCTGCAAGCTTAGTACTATGTAGGAGGCTATCATACAAGCACATAAATTTTTAATACAGTCATCACTCTTTTGATATTGGTTTTGATTATCCTCACGCCGACTGTTAGTATTATGGGACTGAGAGAATGTGTCTATTGCATGCTTTAGGCTTTGTTCAGCATCCGAATATTCCTTATGGAATGACCAGCAGCAGCTATTCAAGCATTTCACCGATGGTGTCCTGTAATACAACTGGGAATGGACGGCGGAAGCGGTCTTGGTCGAGGGCTGTGTTCTCTAACCTGCAGAGAAAAGGGCTGGAGAAGAGGTTCCAACTTCAGAAGTACATAACGAAGCCTGACAGGAGACAGTTGGCTGCCACTTTGGGCCTTACTGATGCTCAGGTAACGTGCCCATCACACCTTTCAGCCATTCAGTCTAATTTGACTAATTGTCACATCAATTATAAAATGAATTTCTTACACCCAATAGGTGAAAGTATGGTTCCAGAACCGCCGCATGAAATGGCGACATAGTAAAGAAGGTAAACAAGGGACTGCTGCCGTTCCAGAAGATCCTACTCAAGCGGCTGAGAAGAAATGACATGACCAACAAAATTATGCTGTAATTCAATGTACAAATGACAATTTAATCAGCACATAAAATGCTGTTAGTAGGTATTATAGCAGCTTTATTTGAAACGGACAAAATGTAGATTTGACAAGAAGCATTATTAGAATTATTAATATTAGTTATCTGTCTCATTATATGTAGAAACAGGGAATGAAATCATTTTATTATAATGATCAGCAATATTAATAACTATTATTGTTAGTATCATTTCAAGTTAATATTTCTTAATATATGAATTGCAAACAGTTTTGTTTGGTTTAGTCATAAAAATTAGTTTACTCCGTCTCCTCGCAGTAGGAAACATTAGAAGCAGGTGAATCAATATTGTGTGTGTACCTAATTTCCCTGTGACGACAGATTACACAAGAAATTGCGAGCATAATGCGCATGTAAATAGAAAGAAGTGTTGGAACACAAACCTACAGCTTCAGTAGCCATTCTACAATTACGTGTCTAATTAATAAAGTTTCCAAATGAACTAATTTGGGGTATTCAAGGGAGAAGATTTGTCTTTCAGAAATATTCAACCCAATATTTAGTTACAGCATTCCTTTCCTTCATTATTATTTTTCATTTAGTCTTGAAAATTGGCAAGCAAAGGGTCGAGTCGAAATGTTAATGTAGTTTTTTTAGGTTCAACCTTGAAGACTTCCCAATGTTAATTTTATATATAGAGTTCCCCTCTGACAAGAGACGCGCAAGTTAGTATTAAAATGGCTGGAAAAGTAGCCATATCAATGTTAGCAGTACTATAAGTAAGCTTGTTAACCATGGTACATATCGGTGCATAGAGTAAAAGTGTGTGTACGAGGCGATCCTCATCATAATAGCAAGGTATCATCTAATAGTGTTTGGCGTGCGTGAGTGCTTGACAGCTTGTGGACATGTGACAGGATTAATAAATTTAGATCCAGTGCAGAGCAATACAAGAACAGAATCAATCTCTTCTAGCCCCTCTCAGTATTGGATTCAATTCACATGCACTTCTACCATTGTTGTTCTTCTTCTTCAAACTCAAGTCTCACATGAGTGCATTCACAATATAAATAAAAATCCCGTAATTAGCTTGCAGTTTATAGTATGAGGACACAATTGAACCGACTAGTGCAGTAGTGTTTACATAGCAAAACTTAAAATTAGGCATTAAAGCATTATATGTATTATACATGTGTATATGAGTACTCCAGATATGGTTGCCGTAGTGGGACCCACATGAGTGGTAGCCACTGGTCACCAAATTTATCAGAGAATCATTGACTACTTAAATGATTGTCAAGCGCAATAAATAAGTCAGCGGAGTTTCCTTTGACTTATGTAAACGTTGAGAACAGAAAATTAAATTGAACTAAATAATCATCACTTAATTGTCTCTTATGGTAGAAGGACTGATTGATTCCATTGCATGCCGAACAACAAGCCGACCTCGCCACTCCTTGACAACCCCTTGTCATTCATTATCAACAATTGCAATATTATCTAGCAAACATGACATGCAAACATGCACGTTGGTTTAGTTAGGTTAATCCACTGTATTGATCAAATGGATCGGAAAGGTGAAGACTGACCTTGTTTGTGTATTATTATAATTAACGCTTAAATATTCCACCGATACCCGCTCCACACAGTTAATACGGGGATTCTCATCTAATTAATTTATTCGTAACAATTGGTCTCATGCAACTTGTGTGTGTATGTGTGACAATTAGAAAA
>JAQIWI010003131.1:0-10729 GCA_034698825.1 Deuterosminthurus bicinctus
TTCACGATGACCTGAACTTCTCTATCCGTGATCGCACACTCCGTAATGGACAACCTATAGTATGTTTCCGCTTGGCTAGAGTCAATCAGCAGTTCTTTTCCGTGCTTCCTCAGTTCGGTTTGTAACTTTTCGAGCGCTCGTTGGATTTCGGCTGGACCAATATACACATGTGGAATGTGATTGGAATCGCATTGTTCGCGGATGACCCGTAGGTCGTCCAGGACTAACTGAACATTGAACAGGTTGATCAAGTCGTATAGTTTCGCGGTGATGGCCATGAGATACTGCTCTTCCCAGGAGCCTTTGTAGTCGTATATGCCTTTGGCAATGGCTCGCAGTTCCGTTCTGACTCTGCTATCTAACCCTTTGAACGCGCCTTTAGCTTGGGCAGCGAGGGAGTTAACCTCGTCGTGGACCACTAGTAGGTCTTTATGGTTATCATGGAAGGCATCTTTCATGCGAGTCATGTAGTTTTCGATGGTCTCTTCGCGGCATTGCAACTCCTGAACTTGGCTGTCGGATGCGAACCCACAGCAAAAATTAAGTATAGCACTGAGAATTGACCTTGTCGGTCGCGGGACTCTATCAAACTGAATGAGGGGGGTTGGTCCGGGGAAGATGCTCTCACTTTTGAGGCGCAGCATGGATGCCGCGTCGTCAAACATGGGTTGGAGACTTTGTAGATGTGAGCACAGTGATCGGTTGGGTCTGTGGTAGCAGGCCTGGTCCGGTCCTGTCAGCGTAACCTGCATATCTTCTGCCGAGGGTAGGTTGATTTTGAGTCGTAACGGGATGGTTCCCTCATAAATCCTCAGGTGCTGCTGCCGTTGAACGGATACCGCCGTGTCAAGCACAAAGGCTTGAGGAAGGTCAGTTTCTTGTGCTGCCGCAATCGAGGATGTTATCAGCAGCCAGACGACCCCAACTAGCCCGGTTGCTGTCGTCACCCAAACCTCCGTCATCATCATTCCCGGTTAGTGCTGGGCTCGTTTCGGCTGATGCTTGTTGCTTGGGTTCTGTACAATATATATACAAATAAACTGTGGGTTACTCCAACCCATACCGTTTTGGCGGTTTGGAAATTCGCCCGGAACGTAGACGGACCGCCGGACTGGATTTACTGGTTTGAGGATTGGAGGTCGGCAATGGGACCGGGTCCTCGGCATCCGACGAATCCGGGGAGTCTGACGAGTCAGAGGATTCGGAAGAGTCGGTTGAGGTGGAGTATTCGGATGAGGTTATGCTAGGAGGTTCCTCAGGGCCAGCCGCTTCTAAACTTTCGCTTTTACTGGGGCGTTCGATTGCGGGAATTGTCGTTTGCCTGTCTTCCTCGTCCGTAACGGGGTCATAGTATTTCTTTACTCGACGGATATTCACAATGAACGTCTTCTCTGGTCTAGTAATGGGTCGAATTAATACTGTCGTTTCTGACATCATTTTCTCCACGATGAAGGGACCCTTCCATTTCTTATGCAGCTTTGGTGAAAGGCCTGGTTTGACAGCGGGAAAATACACCATCACCGCTTGCCCTTTGTGGTATTGGTTCGGAACGTGCGTTTTGTCGTGTCGCGTCTTGTATTGTTTTTGTGCCGACTGGATGGCTTTGATCGCAAGCTTCCACTTCTGTGGTAGAGCTTTTAGCTGACTGTTCCGCCTGATATCTGTTTGCTCATCCTGTCTGTTCAGTGAGCTGATTATCTGAGGCTTTCTCCCAAAAGTCAATTCGAATGGAGTGGTCTTAATCGCCTCTTTGTAAGCTGTGTTCAGTGCGTAGACGAGTGGAGGCACGTATAGGTCCCAGTTTGACTGGTCAGTGTCCTTCATGTAGGCTCGTATTGCCTGCTTAAGGCTAAAATTCGAGTGCTCACAAAGGCCGTTTGTGGATGGACTGTATGCCGACGTGTACCGAGGTTTGGCTCCGATGGCGGCTAGGTAGTTGCGAACCAATCGCGATTTGAAGTTTGTACCATTATCCGACATTAAATACCGCATCGGGCCGTGTATGTAGACAATGTTCTCTATGATAAATCTAAGCGTTGTTCTCTCTGTGTAGTTGGGCACCGAGGCGGCCACAACTAGCTTCGTTAACAAATCCACCGCAACTAATATGTACTTGTTACCATGGTCTGTCTTGGGAAATGGCCCCGTACAATCAATAGCCCAGAATTTGCCAGGCTCATCTGGGGGTTCGATCGGCCGGAGCAATCCTTGCGCTTTCCGGATGGGCCGCTTGCTTTCTTGACAATCTTTACAGCCCTCCACATACCTCTTTACATACGAAAATAACTTAGGAAACCAATAATCAAATTTTAGTCGCATATACGTTGCTCTAAATCCTCCGTGTCCACTCATAGGAGCATTATGCGCCGCGTACAATAGCTTCCGTCGTAATTTACTCGGGACTACTATTCGTAGCTTGTTGTGGTCTCGTCTGTACAGGAGTCCGTTGATTTCCTTAAATTTACTCTGTTTCGTTCGGACCGTTTCACGGTATTTCTCGCAGCTCGGATCCTTCCTTTGCATAGATCGTATGTCCTCCGGATCCACACCGGTTGCTCTTGCATTGTACACGATTGCTGAGGAGCCCGTTGGGCCATCGATCGGTCCATCCCTGATATCGGCTGGTAGCCGAGATAGCCCATCCGCGTTCCGTAGTTCCTTGCCGGGTTTATGGAATATCTTAAAATTATACTCAGCTACCATAAGGGCCAACCTGAGTAATCTAGGGTTCTTGTCGGTTGCGTGGTTGAGGCAAAGTAATGGGTTGTGATCGACTATTGCCTCGAACCGGATGCCGTACAAGTAACAGCGAAACTGATGGAGGCCGAACGTAAACCCCATAAATTCTCTCTCTATGGTCGAGTATTTGGACTCTCGGGGGGTCAGACTGCGTGACGCGTAGGCCAGCACCCCCTCACGGCCAGTATCGTCAATTTGAGTACATATTGAGGCAATCGCGAAATCACTAGCGTCACTATACATCCTTGTTCGCAGTTTAGGATTGTAATGACGGAGTACCGGCGCTGTCACGAGAGCTGCCTTCAAGGTTTCGAACGCCTCCTCGTGTGCCTCAGTCCAATGGAAGTCTGCACCCTTTTTCAGCAGACCGAACAGCGGCCTTCCCTTTTCACTCATTTTTGGAATATGTTTCCGATAAAACTGAACGATCCCTAAGAACGCCCTGACTGCTCGTTGATCTTTAGGTCGTTCGATTTCAGTGACGCATTTGACCTTGTCGGGATCCGGTAAGACGCCATCACTGGTAATCAGGGAACCCAAGAGCCTCATTCTCTTAACCCCAAACACGCATTTTTGTGCCGATATTCGCCAGTTATATTCCCTAAGTTTTTGCAGCGTCAGTCTTATTTTAACGTTTAATCCTTGAGGGGTTTTAGCCCCTGCAAATAAATCATCCATATAATAGTTGATTATCCCTGGCGTAAGGCCACTGAACGTGTCGTCCATCGCTTTCTGGAACACCTGGCAGGCGTTCCTATCTCCCATAACCACCCTTGTGAACTCAAAAGTTCCTCGATGACATATGAACGCAAAATACTTGCGGTCTTCCAGCCTGCGTTCTATCTGATGAAACCCCCGTCGCGCATCCATAGAAAAGAATAGCTCACTTCCTTCCAGTTGGGACATAAGATAATCAATGTGTGGGGTTGGGTAAGAAATTGGCGTAATGTATTCATTTATTCTCCTCAAATCCACAACAATTCGGGGCTTCAGTATACGGCCACTAGCATCGTGGTGTCCTTTGGTTACGACCACTAAACCACTAGCGTATTCGGATCGCGAAGGGACGACTATGCCCATTTCTAGCCATTCATCAATCTGAGCGTCTATGACTTCCCTATCCCTTGGAGCCAGTCTTCTGAGCTTCGCTTTGAATGGCTCCGCTGTCTCTGTCAATAATACTCTGGGGGCCGTGTGGCGGCATGTTGTAACCCGCTCGCTGTCAGTAATAAAGACGTCTTTGAATTCCCATAAAGTGTCAAAAATCTCGTGCCTTTCCTTGTCGCCCAATCCTTCGTCTATGGCTTTCCACAGCAGTTCTCGTTTTTCCTTATCAACTGCTTCATCTGTGGGCTCTGTTTTCCTGCGTAGAAATGTGTCAACTGGCCCAATAAATCTATCCCCTGCCAAATGGCATTCCTCATATGGGATTACTTCCCCTTCTCCAAGGATATTTCCTTTGTCAATTTTTATCATCCGGTCGGAATTATTTGTCAGCGTGACCCGTGGGCCGTCTGTCTTACTGTACATCGTAGCGTCAATACTTAACTCTGGGTACTCTGTGTTGAGGATCAACACGATCGCTTCACGGGCCCTTGTGTCCCATTGAGCTTCAATCGGTACACATTGGGCTTGGCCTGGGGGAAGCATGACCGGGCTTGCAACCCAAAACCTCATTAAATTTCCTTCACTTATGTCATTTTGATGGTTTCCCACTTCCAAAGGCAGTCTGTTGCCTGATTTCAATGAAATAAATTTCCGCTCCAAGGAGATGCCATCAGCGATGGCGCCAACTGATTTGAGACCCAATAAACCATCAAAAGCTAGAGTCTCAACCGCGTGCATCCGCATTCTTAAAGTAACTTGTCCACAAACTATGGGCACTATATACTCGCCCAGACTCCGACTTCTGTCATTATTTACTCCAACTATCCACACTGGGGGGCCCATTACCTTGTCTCCCAAGACATAACTCTTGTGTATCACACTTATGGTGGCCCCTGTATCTACCATAATATGCGCCAGTCGCGACTTTATCCGCCCTACGACGTAGAGGTATGGGTCTCTGAAGCTGCTAATGCTCCAAACTCTGGACTCTCCTCGGCCACGTTCACTCTGGAGCGTTGGAACGGGCCCCTGTCGTTTTTTGAATCCCTGGACCAACAGTCCCTGGCCATGTGGCCGACTTTATTGCATTTGAAGCATACAATCGTGTTTCTGTTCCTGGGACCGTCATCCTGATCAAGTCTGCCTTGATTCACTCTTCGCCCAAAATTCCTAGAAGGTCCACCATAACTTCTCCTGGGTGGTCCACGCCACGTCTCTCGACTTTTGTCTCGCTGTGTCATTTCTAAGCGCTCGAGTCGCTGCAAGAGCTTTTCCATCGTGGGGTCCGGCTTCGGCCCCACTGGCTCCAGGCTGCGGGCCTGAGCGGTTTCCTTTTTAATCGTAAAAAGGTCTTCATCCTTTAATTCTACCGGAGACGAAATTGTCTCCTTCGTCTCCCTATCCTTAGCTTCATCCGTTGCCTCTAGCACCTGGCCTAATTCTTCTACGGATCGGATATTCATCGCATTGATCTGTTTGAATACCTCGGTATGGAGGCCCCTTTTCAAGAATTTCACCTTCTTGTCTTCCTCCATATGCGCATCAACAAAGGTCATGAGTTGCTGCATATCGTAAAAATACTCTAGGCAAGTCTCGTCTGGTCGTTGCTTGCGATCCAGCAGTAGGATGTCTAAATCCCCTACAAACAATCCCTGAGTGGCATGCGCCAGGAAATCCTGCTTCAAATCCTCCCAGTTCCATTCCTCGTCGTCTCTGGCCTTTTGTTCTGTCGCAGCGAGGTACCAGTTCAAGGCAAACTTGGTTAACGTCCCTGGGAACTGCAAGAGGTTCATTGCCTCATCCCAATGATTGGCCTTCGCCGCAATAAGGAAAGCTGAGACATGCTGCCCCGGGCTGGATCCCCGTGCTCCTGAATATTTAGGAGGGGCTATCGCATGTCGGACCGTTCTCACCCGAGGGTTGGCCTCGCCTTCCTCTTCTGCCATGTCTACTCTTAGTCTCCTTCCATTTATCCTAAATCTGCTGGCCCTTAGAGGATTTGGTTTGGTTGGAAGGAAAAGGGAAGGACAGGATAGTCACCGTGTTTGTGTAATTCCTATCACGTAGTGTCAGTGTGATGCCAGTCAGTTGGATAGATTTGGTGCCGGTGGGCGTGTGGCTGTGTAACAAGACTGTGTGGGTTGTAAATCTGTGTATTCTCCTGTACCCTGAGCGGTGAGCGAACTTGTGGGGGTCGTACCACCTTACTCGTAATCTGCAGAAAGTAAACTCTGATCCCTGCCGATCACCTCAATGATGGTGTAGTTATGTCTTCGGCTAAGCTCCGTGCCCCGGAGCCGGTGGCTTTGCACGCCGAGCCCGCGCCTTCGGGAAACGGCCGTGTGCCACTTGACTTCGACTGACGCCGCCGATAAATCGGACCTCGGTCAAACGGTCTCCGTTTTGCGCCGTTCGCCGGTACACGCCTACGTTCGCCGTAAATGACTGTAGGTTATCCGCTACCCTGTCACTATATGCACTCTGCTTCCCACCTGTGGTATTCTTTTGGAAGGTTAGCTAGCACCTTTTTGCTGGTCTTGTTTTAATCTTACAGCGGGAGCCCTCCTAATTCCTTCTCAAAAGGCACCCGTGATGCGTCGCCTCCAGCGAGCTTTGGTGTGTCTGTGCAACCCTGCCGCCGTATCCGCGTGGCTCGTGGCTTTCAACGAGTACTATTTCCTAATGATGGAGTAGACGGTGCTATTTAGACTGACGTGATGCCCATGAGAAGTATGCGAATGGTCTGATGGAGCTGTAGGCTTTGCTTATGTGAGCTGTTGGCCGAATCTATGCTTAGAGCTCGAGCTTACTTCAGGCCAAATTCCATGCCCGTGAGTTTGTTTGTAATTGCCTGACCGATTCGGGTCAGTTGCAAACTGCGGTTAAACTGTTGCCGTAATGGCGTTGAGGATTGCGAATCTGACGGCTTTGTAACTTGTTTAATCTTAACCGCCGCACGAGTGTGGCACCTTGGATGGGAGACTAAACTACTTAAGTCAATATGTGGATGGATTAGTTGATGCTGCCGTGACTTTAGCTTGTTGATGAAAGTGCCCGAGTATGCCTTTCGGACCACTGCGGCCCATTGCCGCGGACAATAGTCGTCTGATTCCAACTCAATTTGCCTCGTTACTGCCTTTCTGACGCGTCTGGTTCTCCACGCTCTATGCTTTAAGTCAAGTTTTACCGGCACGTGAGGTACGGCACCGTATTCCCCACCCTCTGGGCTATTCTGGCCCGTTCGTTTGGTGCAATGTGTATGGTGGTCGAACTTCTCCGTTTATGCTTTCAGTCTAGCCTGACGGCGGATTGTGGAGAAGGAAGAAATGAAAAAGGGAATAGGAGAAGTATCTAATTGAATTATTTCATTACCCTGCTTCTGGGTGATTCCCATTGCTTGATCCCTGCGAGTCCATGCTGCCAATAGTTAACCACCTGGGGAGTGCGCCTGCCTGCTGTCCGTCACGGCTAAGATACTCCTGTCGGTTTGCACTGCTTTTAGGGCAACCGTGGTGCTGGAGCACGATCCCAAAACAGTAATCGTCTCCTTGATGGGATGTTTGATTTGCTCACAGAGTGTCTTGTAGGTCAATAATTCTATAGTCTGTTGCACGTGAGGTTCAGTATCTAGGGTGCCTGCTCGATGTTATCTTAGTCCTGCCGCACTTGCTTGGCGAAGGGCCTTAACAATCTTATGGTGAGCACTGGAATAACTTTGGCTGAAGATTGTGAATCACCTGAGCCGGGGGCCACAAGCACAAATTGTCTATTAGCGTGTGAGAGTACTGTTCTGATTCGATTCCTTTTGCACTTCTGTATGTTCCTCTTTTCCCACTCTGACACTCCCTGACCATACACGTTTCTTCACTACTGGATGGACTCTTCTCGTTGTCCCTTCCGCACTACTGCAAGATCCTTGGCGATTGCCGACTTAATTGTCCACTAGCAATCGGTTACTCGTTCACCTTTTCAGTATGTGAACTGTCACGTGCGACTGTCGGATCCGTCTTTGACTCCCGCAATTGTCTACTTGTTCACCCTTTTAGTATGCAAACTGCCATTTGTGACTGTTGGAACCGTGGTTATGGATTTGTATTTCTGCTGCTTCTGAATGTTGGAGTGCTCACTTGCTTGTTCAAACTGTGTGTGTGACGCGATGAAGTGTTGGACTGGGAGCTTCCCAGTCCAGCTTCCAGCAACTTTGCCTAACTTTCCGTAAACAAGTAATTGACCTCCTTTCACTTTTAGGTGAGTTTGTTTTTACTGTTAATTTTTATTTCTGTCCTCCCTGGCGCCGAAGGTCTGTTGGCCTGGCCTACTTTCCTTTGTTTCTCTCTCCGTGTGCTATGGTGAGGGTGGCCTTGTTTTTGTTTTTGTTTTTCCGTTGTTTTTGTTTTTAGGTTGTCAAGTGTCTGTGATCATGCTCATCTCATACTTTCATTTTGGTAAATGTGTGAGTGTATGTGTGTGTGTGAGGATGTATTTGAGTTGTGCCGTAAGGATCTAAAGGTTTGGTAGGTGACTAATCCCGGGGTATCGGGACCAGATGTTATACAGGGTATTTGAAAAGGATAAATCTGAGTGTGTTTATTGACCTTCTTGCTGATGTTTTACAATGATGCTGTCAGGCTTGCCTCAATGAGAGCCTTTGAGATGATCCCTTCAATGAAGTGGATCTGTCCGGTGTCCAGAGGGATCTGATCCTGGACACCGGAGAGTGGGCCCTTTTTATACAAGAGAGGACAGTCCGAGGCGGATGGGCAAGGCCATCCGATCTGCGGACTGCCCCTCAACACAGAATGAACTCTTACGTAACAAGTATATGTAATGGCATTGAACTTGAGCAGGCATAAGGACAGATGATACTACAACAACTGTACGAACTGATCCAAAAGACACTCAGCTTGGCTTGAATTAAATCCTCTACCATCAAACTGTTGCTATGCTTTAGATAGAACCCGTTTGGAATTGGAGGATGAAAGGATTGAATGAGCTTTCTACCCTTCATTGTCATGATACTATCAAGCTTTAAAGGCGTAATTAAACTAAGGATATGTATATAAAGCTATTTAATTGCACCCCAATTCAATCTCAAGTGGAAGATAGTTTGAGAGAGGGAAATAAGAAGGGGAGTCTAATCTTTTCAAGACAAGTCAAGTCAGTGTAGGCTGTAGTGTACACTTTCTTAGTACAAATAGTCCCAATACCAGAGAGCACGCTTTCTCCTCGCTCACGTACTTCCACGACGCACTAATCTCCTCGTAAATAAGCCAAGTGGAGAGACGTGAAGGAAGGAACAAGTTTTTTTTCTCTCTCTACTTTCTAAATGTCTCTACTAACTTGACATGATCAAAGGGAAAGAATCTATAAAGACAGTCGTCCCATTACAATCGGGATGTTGGTCCTGATAATCCTGCTGTGAAAAGATAGCCAATAAATATGGGTTACTTGGTCATTAAAATAAGTCCAGTTTGGCGCCAACATATTGTAAGAAAACTTTGTATGTGTGCCACACTGCCTTACTCTGCGTAAATAAGAATTTAAATCCCCGGCTTGCATCTAATTTTACTCCTCCCACAGTATAATACTACTTGTTGTCGAAGAACTTGTGGCGTTTCAAGAGTACTCATGGCTAAATTGTATAGAGAGAAAAGAGGGACTCTTGAACAGTGCCGCAGTGCATTTTACCCCAATGGCACTTTAGTGTAACAACGTGGCTGTAGAGAGGCAGTGGGAATTCGTCCGTGACAGACGGAGAGGAAGTAATTGAATGAGGCCAACAAACTTTCTCCCTCCTTCTGCTTTCTCTACAACGGAAATGGTTCTTTCTGGATGCACACTACTTCACAGTGGAACAAACACATGGGTGGTGTACATTTGACTTCTAAACAATTTCATATGCAGAGTTATGTAATGGGGTGACTGGGTAGTGCATTTGGACCCTCGAGCGAATCAGTGGCATTCTTTCCAACAGCATCCTGCTGTGTGTACATTTAAATGTTCATGCAATTTAAACTCTGACGCTTCCAATGAAATAGAGCCACACTGTATCAAATCTCTTCCTCTTTAATTTCCTTGTGCCTCTGTGGCCATTACTTGGGAGAAATATGAGGGATATAATTTACTCTATTTATTGCTCTTTGCTAAATTGTGGGCTACGCGGGAATGATCACCGGGGCGATATGGAGCTGTAGGACGGGATTTACGGGTTGTGAGTTCATACTTGTGTTGGGTGGAAGTCTGTATTGAGATTGAGATGCAAGGAAGGGAGACCTATAGAACAAATGACTTTAATGATTACCGGGTTAAATTATGACACAAGCTGCCATGTGCATGCAAAGTCCTAAGAGAATGTCGTAAAGGCAGCCAACACCGTCCATTGCCTTTTCCCTATATCTGAGTGAGCTGTCATTGACCTTTTCCAGCTTTCTATAAATACAGATGATGCTTCCGATTTGGGTAGCATGAATTGATTACATATTCATTTGGTTCATAAATAAAGTGCATGGAACCGGTATTTAATTAGATACACTCCCTCAATAGCCACTCCCACATACATGGTCCCCTGGGTACATGTTATGTTTTACCATAAAATCTTGTACAATATTCTACAGTACAGGCTTTACGGTCATCACCGACTTAGAAATTATGGTCAAACTTTCCCAGCGAATGTACTTGAGTGATGAGAGTGAAAAATATGAGGAAACTTTCTCGTCAGGTAGAATCGGTTGATCTTGTTTCCATCCACGTGAGTAAAGTAGTTGGCGGGAGAAGAACTTGATGTTGTTGTTGACGGTACTGACAGTCCGTAGGATTGCTTTGAATTTTGCATGAGACTGGAGCAAAGAATGACACTGTACATGATTTTCCAAAGTTAAATTAT
>JAQIWI010003132.1:0-10729 GCA_034698825.1 Deuterosminthurus bicinctus
GGGACACGGACGTCGAGTGAAGTACAAGGACCAGACCGAGGGTCAGTTCAAGGGACACGGAAGTCGAGTGAACAAGGACCAGACCAAGGGTCAGACAGTACCAAGGGTCATTTGCCAGGATCAGGGCGGATCTGATTCAATTCATCTTTGTGATTAGTCCAAAGTGAACCAAAGTTTGAATAAGAATTAACATTGTTTTTGTTGTATTTTTGAGCGTCACGGGACCAAAGGACCAACAGAGGTGTGGCCCTGACGCAGCTGACGTGCATACCGGACGAAAGGACCAACAGAGGTGTGGCCCGGAAGTATTTTGCAAGCAATTCCAGATTGGAATTTAACAAGAGGACTCCCTTCTACGCCAGAAAGGCAGTCCGTAGCAGGCGTTAAAGCCCTACAAACTTACAACTGGAGGACTTGACGTCGAAGGCAGAAAGCCCGACGACCTACAATTGGCCGGGACCTTCCTGTCACAGGCTTGAGGCCCGACGAAAGGCGTGAAGCCCTACCGATTTACACCCGGGAGGGTATTCTACGCTACAGGCGTGAGGGTCGAAGACTTACAATCAACAGGACTCCTTAGAAAAAGGGACTTTATTACATCAGACCTTAGAATAAGGCCCTTAGAATAAGGCACGTCGTCCCTCGAAGAAGGGAACAACCGTCCTTAGAACAAGGGCCTTCAGGCTCTAGAAAAGGGCACATCTCGCCAACTGGAGCTGGGATTCAGTCATTTCAGGCATACTCATTCAATCTTAAACACTGAATCTTATCCTGAGCGGAAGATCGGCGTGCCTGTATGTCGCATCGAATGTGTAGGTTCACTTGTTCGCGTGTGACCTTTTGAACACAGATAAGTGAGACCGGACGCTCTGGGACAAGTTGGCACAGCCCGAGACTCAGAGGTCAGTTTTTGGGTCTTGAGGTGTCGGTGACCGAATCAGACGTGAGGCCCGGACCTGCAGTGGACATTGGAGTTCGAGCCAAGGACGAGGCGCAGTGGACTCCAAGGACTTAAGAAGGCATCAGGGTGCTAATCAAGGCATCAGTCAATCCTACATAGAGGATCCCAGGTTTGAAAAATTCTCTGTGTGTTCTGCATCAAGAAGACGTCTCAAGCAAAGAAGACAACGTGCAGAAGACCACGCTGCTTTTAGTGTTATCATTAGTCACTAGGGCGTTGGTGCATGGCCACGTTGTCCTTAGTGTTCAAACTTGTCGCTAGGAAGCGTTGGCAGTTAGAAGTTGTTACTTCATAGTAAGTATATTGCAGTTGTCATCATTAGCCGTGTTGAGTTAATTAAGTTAATTATTGGATAACAAGTTAAATAATGGCAATTCTTAGTTGATGATTAGTATTGCGCAACTGTCATCCACCTCAACCAGGGTCTATTGAGCAAAGGTTAAGCGTGTGCTTGAGAGTAATTACCAAAGTAATCATCGCTCAAGGCGTAAAGGTTTATGGCAGAGAAGTTAACTGCTCAGGTTGATATCCAATATCGCAAGGCAACGCGCACAACAGACCCCCCAGCGCATTGGGAGGGGTCTAAGGTTATTATAACTGTTCAGAAAAAGGACGTTAAGGCTGTAGAATTAACCGACGAGGATAAGCTTAAGTGCCAAGTCGAGGCGAATAGTAGGAAACTCGCGCTTGATAAGGTCATAAAGCAACATCAACTTAATTTAGCAGGCGCTAGGCAGTATCAAGAACTCAGGGCTGCAAAGAAAATCCCAAAGTGGCCTGGCAGTCCATCATTGCATAGTCAGGATACTGCGGTAGTTGCACCTTCATCCAGTTCATCCAAGTCATTATTTGGTAATATTGTCGGTGCGGTAAAGCATTTAGCTGGAAGTTCCTCAGCAACAGAATCTAAGACTGCGGAAGTGGAAGAGGACGTACTGCAGATAACCAGTTACGACTCAGCTAACGAGTCCACCGCAGCGGAAACGGAAGAATCATCAAACGATTCATCGGAAACTCTCGACCCGGAAGGGGAAGATCCGAACGGGGACAGAGAAGGAGAGGACCACCCAGAAGGGGTCGACCACCCACAAGGGGAAGACCACCCACCAGGGGAGGACCACCCACAGGGACGAGACCCAGAAAGGGACTCCAACAACGTATCAGCAGAAGAGCAAGCAGCTTACGACGAATTTGTTTTTCAGCGTTGGATCCACATTCACCCTCTTAGTCCAAGCCAGTTTGCAGGACGTTTGATTACTCGATCGAGTACAGTCGAGGAAGCTCTTAACTTCACGGAGGGAGGATTAGAATTATTTGACCAAGACATCGAAACCCTCAGCTGGATTGCAGAGGGTCGACAACCGTGGGTCAAATTAGGACAAGAACCACTGCCACAATTGGTAGCGAAGTTCTTCAAGACACAATTCCAGGAAGCGCAACCGCATCGTCAAGTGCGGCTGTTACGACCCGAATTAAAGGCCGCAATTAAGCTCACCAGGAATCAGCCCAAATTCGGCATTTCCTGGAGAACACCCGTGGAGTGGACACTTGCTGCAAAGCTAAGGGTAGCTTACCAGTTCAAGGTTATTCACCTTCTGCAGGAAAGCTTTGAAACAACCGTTGCAATCAACGAGTTGAATTCTATTAAGGAAGAAATTTAAGCAGAAGAGGAAGAAAAGCAACGTCAAGCAGCAGCCACGATGGCGCTGGTACCAGTAGCAGCACTTCAACTCTTCCAATTGGCCAAGGACGACCTAGAGGAGATTGAGAAACAGATTGCTGACAACGGAACAGTACCAATGAATGAATACGACGTCACTTATTGCAATAAAACATTAGCCACCCACACTGCAGCCTAAGTAATAATATCAGCCATAATAGCATAAATGTCTACAAAACACACTGTCTCATTGTGGATCAAATTCCAAGCATCCGCTGTTGTTGTCCTCATGCTGCTCATTGATCAATTCTATGAGCAAGGTTTTGTTGTACGAGCGGGAACCAGACAAACTCTGTTGGTAATTACTTCATGGGCTTTTGTTTTGTATTGTATTGTATATGAGGGGTGGATGTTTCACCTTAGCGTAGACCTCAGATGGATCTGTTGCTATCCCCTTACAAGTCTTTATTGATCCTTATTGATAATTTGGTAGTCATGTGTACCTCTCAAAGTTCAGAAGCACCGCAGTTTGTGCGTCCACACTCACTGCAGTTCCCCGTCCCTTTGTGCACGGTCCTGGTGGCAACCATACAAACCACCAGTTCTGGCAACAGAGGTCCTGACGTGTCACTGCAGCTCGTGAGTACACACTCACCGCAATGCTCGTCCCTCGGTGTACGCTTGTCGCTCTGTATATTTTTGGACAGCTGCAGAGGGCGGTTGAGTCGAACTCGCCTCCTTGCAATAGCCAGCTAGGGCCTTAGCCACTAGACCGAGCTGACAGCCCTGGGCTTTTGTTGCTTTGCTACTTGGGATGTGCTACAGTGGCAACATGGTGAGTGAGCTCTCATCAACCTCTGTTCTACGATTACCTCGTGACATGGAAGAACTGCCGCAGGTGGAGTACCCAATATTAACTAATACTCTGGTTATCACAGAAAGAAACGGCACACCGCAAGCGGCCCTTTCTCATGTAATCGAAGAATTCTTGTCGAACCGTCATGGTTCATCCGACTTTCTGACGTTTACTTTAAGACGATTGAAAAAAAATGTCGATACGCACTTCTGCGCTACACCAATGCTTTCGGCAAATAACGGCAAGAGCTCAGTCAGGAGTATTGTATACAATTGCTGACACTCCGTGGCAGGTGAAGGCTTCTGGAATCGGTGCGACGATTTCCAGCAACAAGGTATGGGCTTTAAACGCTGGTGACTTACCGTTTTTTAACAAACGAGCTACCATAGCGGTGTTTTCAAATTTCTTGTCACCAATAATTAAATACTTTTTTGCGAGCGTATTTGAGTCTGGCGCCCTGCTGTATTTGATTGCGTTGATTAATGAGTGATATTCTATGAGTGTAGTTTTACTGACAGCGCTCAGAATAATCGGACTTCATACTGCTACTTTTGGGCGTCGAGTGTTGTACAATTTAGCATTCTTGATGCGCAGAGCAGAGTGGTGGGCATAGACGCATCTGCTCTGCACTGCAACTGACGCTTGTGCCAACTTCAAATGGTTGCCATTCTCAAGTTCACCAAAAACCATCGTTTACCGATCAAAATGGTCTGAAAATATTGCTGTGATCCCGGGGATCACAATTGGAGTGATTTAGTGACTGAAGCTTGTGGTGGTGATTTTGTGGAGGTCGCTAGGAGGAGGATTTTACTTTGATTAAATCTGCTGTGCTCTTAGTCAAGGCTTTTCTCTGCTTGTTACTATTGCATTGCCGCAGCCCATGATGAGAACTTAAAACTTGCAGTAGTGGAAAACGTAGGGTGATTAAAGCAACTTAATGACATCAAAGTCAATAATAACTTTTCATAGAACAAGTTGGTTTCAATTAGGTTCAAAAACGAGGTCAAGAGGTGGTGAATTCTCGTTTGTTACAAACGCTACAAATGAGGATCAGCTTGAAAATGATGGCTGGTAGAACTACGGCAGCTCAGATCCAACAAAGTTTCTGATAACGACCCACTATAATTCAGCAGAAGGAATTTCAACTATAAATATAAAATTAACCTCAAACATTAACTTTGCGGCAGAGCACTAAGGCTTACGACTAAATATGATTTGCATTACAGCATTTTGCAAGCCTGTCCTTCGCGTATAGGAGTGGGTCTCAAAGTTTCTACTGCTTTTATCATTAAAGGGTAGGGGATATGTCAATGAGGGTTGGGATGCCATGAAGTCTCAGAGTCAATGTTTAACATACTACACCTCGCGTATTGTTGTATCTTCGACAAATTGGACAGACGTTGCACGTCACACGAAGGGAAGTCAGAAAACTAGTTAAGAATAAGATGACTGTTATGTAACGGTTTTACTGCCCGTCACCGTAAGGACGGGGGAACTCATACACCTTTGCACTCCTAATTCTGTCGTTACTGGCAAGAAATACTGAGGACTTAAGGGCGAGGTCACCATATGCATACCAGGCCAAGGGAAGCATGACCTGGGACCGGTTCTTCTGTGATTAATATACGACGGGATGTACAAAGATATAGTTATTTATTTACACACTCGTAAGGTACAATTCTACAATCCATAATTGTATGTTTAAGTTAAGGGACAGTTATTTATGAAGAATTATAGATTTAGGGGACTATCGTATAACAGGAACAAACAGATACATCTTAACTGGAGGGCTCCCAGCTACCGACTGAAGAGTACACGAGGCAGCATGCCGAGGAGAAGGGACGCTACAGTTATTTCATCATCACTTACAGCCCTGCTAAGGGCTTTAGCCAATAGTAGGCGAGGCAGTCGCTCGTGCGACTGGAGAGCTTATCATAGTAGGCCAATGAATATGTACATGAGGAGGGAGTGTGTTACAGTTATTTGCCCATGAAGAATATATTAATAAGTCCTCAGTCCTCATTCATGTTGTCTCTGTCATTTTGGACATTTTTGGGGTCCAAGTCCAACACAAGTTTGACAAACATAATAAAATTATTACATGCCATCCCACGTTTACTTATTTGCTTTGAGAAGCTGCGTCATTTTTCACAATGCATTTCACAAAGAAATTAATTTCAGCCGCTTTAGTACAACAACCGCATTTAAATGGCTCAATGAATGCAGCACTAACTCTTGGCAGCTTTTAAATTTTTCTCCACATACGCGACAATTATTGTTTTTCAACCCTCCAGTTATGTTCTCACGAATCACTTCAATGTCATGAACACGTTTGACATGAACGCCATTGTTGTACGCCATTTTTCAGTCTGTCAAGCTGTCACCATGATGACCAACACGTGAATTTTTTCTAATTTAACCAGTTTTGGTGGATGCCACACAAAGGGTGGAGGAGCGCTCATAGAGATAAAAAAAATTGCATGAGCAATTCTCCATATTGTTACCAGTTATTTTAGGATCAAAAGGCTTTAAAAAATGATCCAAGGAAACCCGCCATGAGACAGTTGTATCACTTATAAAGTCCCTTTGTCAATGTCACTCTGAGAACAAGGCAAAACATAAATGTATTCAAACTACACAGAAAGGTTGGAATGCAAACAGAAAGAAAGAAAATTTAATTGAAGAGAAGAGTTTGAATGAAAAAAAAATTACAAACTCAAAGACTAATAATAATTTCACAGTTATTAATTCAAGATTACAGAATTGAATTTGGAATGTCCTGGACCCTTCTGTGGAACTGTCCCTTGAAGGGATCGACTGGAGACAGCCCGCAGTTCATACCAGAGGAAAGTGAAGATTGAGTCAAAGAGAAATATTCCAATGTCCATGGTCGGTCTACCCTTCTACATAAAAAATAAGATTAAATTTTTGAAGAACACTTTGACAGACAGTCTGCATGTTGTAGTCCTCTGACTCAGAATTTGACAATTGTGATAGTACATTTGAATTTTAAATCTAAGTTTATATGATTGGAGTTAATAGAAGCTCCATCTCAATATAATTGCCAGCAAGTTAAAGCTCTTTGAAGCTGTTAGTGCATTGAAAACACATACTTTTAAATTCTTCGCATTCAATTCGAAGGTTTCTGTCCACGGGATCTGCAAGTCGAGTAAACACAAACTATTAGCGACGGCAACAAACGTTAACCTTGTTTCTGCATTCCTTAGATCCTACTTCTCTTTATCTCAACAGCAACCACTGTATCTTTGTTACTTAAATACTTCGTCATTGTTATTTTATTTTATTTATCCGTCAGTATTATTGCGTACCTTTTGCACAACGCGCAGGATCCCCCCCTGCCTTTATTCTGAAAAGAAACAAAGGAGATAGAATGAAAATTAAAAAAAAACAAGTTTTTTGTACTGGAACTTAGTTGTTCGTTGACAAAATAGCACAAAGTACATAAATTATTGATTTTGATAGTTACCATTCTCTTCGCAATAGACAATTTTCTGTATCAGAGCTGAAAGTAAAATTTCATCAAACCATATAAACGAGCAATGATTTTGATAATATAAAGTAAATGATAAATAAGGGTAATAAAATGGAGTAAGCTGATAATGGGGTTCCTCATTCTTGAACACTTACCGCATGGGTTAAAACCTTTTGCACCTAAACATTATTTACAATTAGCAGAAGTTTTTCGAATACAGTGGTATACAACTGGACTAGCATAAGCAGTCTCATATTTCATAAAAAGAAATTCCTTACCAAGAATCGAAGGTCGGGCAGCCTTGATTACATCTGTAAACGGTATTTTAAATTATTGAAAAAAAAAGTTAGTTTAAAATAAATTTCAGTAGCTTTGAAGTAATTTTTATTAAAATTCACTCACCCCAAAGACCAGACTTGCTAGATGCTGGTATCAAAAGACTTGCCAAGTACAGGAGAGCGAGTGTCCAGGCTAGTACCTTCATTTTGCCAAAGTCCAAGACTTTCTAATAGATTAATACTGTGTAAGTGTGTTAGGTAATGATCGAAATCGAACAACTTGAATTGAATGAATCCACTAAACTCAGGCGACCAGCTTTTATACAACTATCGCCTGCCTGCATTTGATTTCATGTTGGACAGCAATAATCCAGGAACTTCCGCTTGGAAAATTTTTATTTTTGGAACATCTGGCTTCAAATCTGTGAAACTATCCCGGTCACTGAACTGTTGACTTTACTGACTAAGGAAAACTCACGCTTACAAGTGCAGCTGTAGCTACGTGGCAGTCATATTTCAGCAGCACTTAACTACGTCAGTGTTTAAAAATATAAATGAGAACCTGAAGGTGAATCACCGGTTCATTCAACTATTATAGGACATCCTCCACGTGTCTTTTTATCTCAACCTACACGTGCAATGTGCACCGCGTGCGTATTAAAGATAGCAATAAACTATTGTGTTCAAGGGAAAAAAGCTTTTTACCGCAGAAATAATATTAATATGGTGTTTCCTTTAACTGGAAAAGTTCAGGCGTGCACAGTTCAGGTGTGCACAACCACACGTGTGGTTGTGGTTTGGTGAAATGAAATCTCTTTTGTCCTTTACTCATTTTGCATTCCTATTTTTGTAGGAAGCTTTCCTCGAATTCTGAACTCATGAACTCTGGATCGACGTGTTAGTCCACTCAAGGTGACCTTAAGCTGCGGGGTCAAATTGGGTTCATTTCAGAAAAGCCTATGTTGGGCACACGGACTAGTTTTTAACCTCTAATGCATCACTAAGCGAACATGCCAAAATGACATCATACATAAGCGGTAAAAACAATTAGGACCTATTCGCTCTATAAGTCTTATGCACGTCTTCATGTCATATATGAGAGCTGCGCTGGACCCAACCTGTCTCAGTTTGATGGCAAATGTGAACGTCCAAATGATATGAAGAAGCAAGTAAAGTCATTCAGCGATGCAATCTTAAACTAGGAGCTCAAGCAATTATGTAAGCGTAGCCTAGACTTCACTGTACCATTTGTATAGCAGCAACTACAGCAGTACCAAGGTCACAGCAACATCAAGTGAGAAATGAACATTATTGGTCGTGTTTCACTTAAACTTCAAAAACAAACAAACGCTTGCCCATCCGTTCAAATAAAAATCGAGCTGCATTTTTTGCCAGGATTCCATCAGAATTCAAACAGATTTAATGGACATTTTTCATTATTATTATAATTAGGATCTCAGTGATACAGGTGATTCATGACAACTCAGGAGAAACGTTGAAATCAAAGTGACTCTTATTCGAGGTGATTTCATGGGGAAAGACAAGACCCCCACACTGATTCATGGGATGGCTGTAGCATTCCTGCAGGCTCCACCTTTGCGCTAGGGATGATGAAAAGCCCAGCAAGCTGAGTAAACATATAATGACGTGGCTAGTTTTTTCAAGCAGTGAGCATGCTGAATACATTTGCAGCCCTAGCACTGAAATAACAACACTGAGTCATAGCCACATCAACAACTAACTTTCCAACTGGAGCACCTTCCATTTATTGTGCTTGACCGAATATTGGGGCTGCTGGAGGTTGAAGATCTGATGAGATTTGGAGTGGATAAGGTAGGTTGAACAAGGAAAATGCACTAAGACGACGGTTACTTGTATGGCTAGTTGAGATATTTCGTAAAATGCTAATTGCCATAAGAAAAATTAAATTTGGATTTTCCAACTCGAGGCATGTAAAAGTTGGACAGGTGTATTATTTATGTCATTGATGGTTGATGCTAATATAAAGATGTGAAAGTTGCTTGAATAAATTACCAATATTTTTTCATGGAAATTAACTTGTAGTTGGTTCCAACCTGTGAAAATTGTAACCGTCGTTTCGTAGCCATCCTGACCAAGGTTACGGTTGATATGCCAAAATTCCATCCACATTTGGTAATGCAGACCCGGTATTTTTTAAGAATTTGGGGTTCTCTCTTGAGGTCACCGTTTGAATGTATGGAACCGTTCTCCTAGCTCTCAGCTTTTAGGCAAGCTACTGCATAAGTCTCTGCGACGAAATTATTGGAAGATACAGGTGACCAAATTTGTAAAATGGCCGAAAAACGGAAAGGGACAGCAATATCTCCGTCATTTACGCTCCGATTTTCATGAACTTTTTTTTCATCGGTAGCAAATGATCGACTGCAGATTGGATTTTTTTTATTTTTTAAAAAAAATCGGACACCGGAATTATGAATAGTTTTACCCCTAAAAATCGTGTATTTTGGACATATTTCGGAAGGCACTCTGAATTTCGGTGTCCGCGTCCACACATCTTCGTAATTTGCTAATACCTTTCAAAGAAAAGAAACATTTTGTCAAAATCGGTCAATGCGTTGCGGAGATATAGAAAAACACCGATTTTTCGGGGCCAAGATATCAATCCGGGTAACAGAGGCCAGGAAAACATACTTCGGATGATTTTCAACCGTTCTATGTCGATATGATGGAATTTTGGCATATCAACCGTAACCTTGGTCAGGATGGCTGCGAAAAGACTGTAAGGGTCTGAAACTTCACATTGAAAATAGAATTTTCCTTTTGGGGTTTCTATGGGGAATTTTGAAAGGAGGACCTTTGATGAACTTGAACTATGCAAACAGCTGTATGAAATTTTGCTGATTTATTTACAGCTGTTGTGAGCCCGAGCGCTAATGAGAGAAAAAAATGGAGGCGATGGGAAGCCTGGGCGCAGAGGCGAAATTTGAGTTCAACTGATCTGCTAGGAATTTGTCCATTTCAATTGAGTAGAGCCGAAGCAAGCCGAGAAGTAGACTGCATTGATACAGCCAACTTCCAGGATCGTTAGATATTAGGGTGTGAGTAATTTAATGCAGTAATCTGTAAAAGCTTAACACTTAATACATCTGAAGTCTGCCGTATGATATGAAGGAGATGCCACGCAAAGAATCATATTGCCTTGATACATATATTATTCAGTTTATATTTGATGATTGAAAGGGGCTCATCTGATTGAGGCTAGGGATCAAAGATACTGATACTGAGCTACGTATCGTATCCACGGATACGAGGTGGTGATACAGATACAATACTCGATGGTGGTATCGTATCCGTATCTGTCTGGATACGATACTCGACATCCGTATCGTATCCGTATCATCCCTATGATACGGTACGATGGCGTCGTATCGTATCCGACGATGGATACGTGGATACTCTTCGTATCGTATCACGTACCCGAAATCCGCCATTTTGTTTT
>JAQIWI010003133.1:0-10728 GCA_034698825.1 Deuterosminthurus bicinctus
GAACATGTGGATGTCAGCTAACGAGAAGACGATTTGCCAGAGATACCTCATTATCTAATTAGATGTAGCGGTATGAGAAAGCTAATACCTCTGTGAATATATTCATTTTAACTATTACAATGTGGTGGCCCAAATGAACCTGATTATCATTGCTGGAGTCTGGCTGACTGAGAGAGAGGTGTGTCCATGCCGTGGACGAGTGTAGCCTGACTGAGTGAGACAACACACAGCCCCACGGTTCATTGTGTATGAAAAGGTCAAAAATTCTTATTGAAACATATATAGAAACGTGATACCGTTGTTGTGCTAATGTTATTCTAATGTATTGTAAGGCTTGAAGAACAGCACGTTGCTTTAGTATTGTCCGGTCTAATGATAAGTACACACACGCATTAATAGTTTTTACTTTAGCATGATCATCTCTATCTCACTCATCTCTCTCTCTCTCTATTTACCTTTGTGAACAGACGGAGGACAAACAAGGAGAATTGTTTGTAGATTACAACGGTTATAATTAATTAAACTGAGTTGACATTTTTTTTTGTCTGTACTCCAGTATGTCCCATTTATTTCCATCATCATCATCATCAACATGGTATCCTTCTAATAGAATTTGCTCACAGCCATTCCAATGTTATATTTCTGTGCTGATGAATAATGGAAGAACAATTAACACATATTAATCTCAACACTATAACTACCACTTGTTGTGTGTACTACTGGGAGAGATGTCAATGAACATCTCATGTACAAAAGCTATAAGATGTGTAATATAGATGATTGCAATCATCTCTGCTGGCTAATGACCTCATAATTACCACCATCGACGCCGTCGTCGTCATCATCATCATCATAACATCATCAAATCAACATGTGCATCATTTAAAGCATGATAGACAAAACAATTTGGAAAGAGAGACTTAAAAATTATGTGGGAGAGGAAAGTGCCCACCGTGTTGGAATTCTAAAAATAATTTTAGAATACTAAACGGAACGCATTATTACATTGTGACTCAAATTATAATGTTTGAGAGAGAGAGAAAGCGAGAAAGAAAAAAATATTCATTATTTACTCTTGCCATCAATAGTGTTGAATGGCTGGAGGTTTGATTATAATCATGGCTAATTATTATAATGTGTAATTATTATACATCGTCATACTTTCTTCTCACCTACACACATTCCCGACTGTAAGAATATAATGCTAATGATAAAAAAACACAAATTCTCTGTCTTTTCGCTAGGTAAAGTAAGGAAAAAAGCTGTTTGTTGAATAATTCCACTGGGGACAATGGATAACAATAGAGTTGATAGTGCTATATAATTTTTAAAAAAAGTGTCATTGTGTCTCTAAATTGTAATGAAACTCTGTAATATCACAAGAGTGAAAGCTTATATATTGCATTGCAAGAGACGACACTTTTAGGAAACATTATAAGACAATTGAGGATAAAATCAACAAGACTTGTTCACTATAGTTGAAGTCTCCCCTCATAAGTTTCGATAAGAAATATTATATAACACTTAAGAAACTGCGTATGGAAAATGCATTAATACCGAGTGTTTCAAGTGAATTGCCACAGTGAAAGTGATACAGTGTAATATAGCAGTTGATATGCTGTACTTGAATGATCTTCTTGTTGGGAGAGAAGTATAAATTTAAAAAAATAAACTTCCAATGATCGTCCTCTCGTCACGTCTTCAATCACGGCACACATATTATATGCTAACTATAAAAACACGCATTAATTCTTGTGCTTTACATTGAGGTATGGTGATGATGCCGGTAAATGGAATTAAATTTGTCAATGGGAGCCAGAGAATCTATAATGTACCACCCAAGTGTGTGGTGTCATGATGGCTGAAGTCTCATTGTTGTTGTCGTCGTCATCATTTAAAAAAAATATATACTGTAGTCCTTTTTTAACACACCGCATTATCCGCGGCTATATTAGTTAATAAATAATATTCCTTGTTATCCAGTATGTAGATGGAGGAGAAAGTTGCTCCCTGTATGATTCTTTATGATCTTTTCAACTCCATTGGGTTAATCTAAGAACAGAGGCACTTGACAGGAGTGGATTTAATGGAGAAAATACTGGAAAAATGTGGGTTATAAAGTAGCAGAGTAGGCAGATTGGGGAAAAAGTGGTCAGTTGTTGGTAAGAAAAAAAATATTACATGGCTATCACCTATTATTACCAGTTTTAAAAAAAAATATAATATATATTCCCTTCACAGACACACGTCAAAAACTCCACTTTTGTTCGTCTTCTATATATTAAAAAAAATGCTAAACTAAATCCTTGGAAAGTATGTAAGTTATTATATATTAAATAAATAATTAGCTTCTCTCATGGTCAAAGAGTCAGCTGTAGTTGTAATAAGATGTCGCGCGACAATGACCTTATATTGTAAATGAACATATAAAACTTATGTTAAGCTGAACGAGGTGACTAAGTGAGAAGATTATGTCTGTTTTTATTTTAACTTTTGTTTTTTGAGCTATAAAAATATGGCGGTTTATAATGATATATATAAAATAAATGGAAAAAGAAGAGAAGAAATCAAAAGGGCTACTTCTTATGTGTTCTTCCCCTGCTGCTGTCATCATGGCTTTTTAGAGGTTTACAACAACAACAACAAAAACTTACAAGGACATTGAAATTTTTCATCGTTCTGCTCAATAGTGTTAATTTTATGTGCGGAATTCGGTTGGTTCATTCCTTTGTATTTCATGTGAGTTATAATAATAAAGATATCAGTGTGTCTATTATTACCTTTACCTTATATTATACATGTTTGTAATGTGGTCTTATTTAACCCCAACTGTGGATATTATCATCCGAGTTTTTTAGGCTTTTTTTGGCTTGTTGGACCAGTTCCACTTGCTTTGACCTCGATATCATAGTATTCCTCTTTTGTATATACATACATAATCAAGATGGGAAAACTATTGGGGAATTTACATTAAATCAAAGATTGGAGTACTTTCAGCTCAGCAAACTACCCACAAAACATTGCATTGATGTTCATGGAGAAAAATTCTCATAGTTTTAGTATAGCGTGTAACGTAGTTGTGTGTTGGATGGCAAAAGAACTCTGCCCCGAGCTGAATGGAAAGGCGTAAAAATTTATTGCAAATCGCCCAACTTTTACAAGGTTAATGACTTTCCTGTAGAGAATATAATGGTCACAAATCTCAGTAGTGCAGTTTGTTTAGGATTTTCTGTATGGAAGGAGAACGTGTCTGCGGCTCATTAAATCTTGGCAATGGATCTGTATGTACGAGGCATTGTATAGTGAAGCGGAAAAGATGACATTATTATGAGCATTGCAGGGGCTTTAACTTTGCTTCTTGAGTACACAACGTTAGAGGAAGTATATAGAAGGCTCTTCAAATCGTAAATGGGCTATAGCATCAAGTCATCCTGAGTGTTTGCAAACTTTCCTCACGTTTGCACTGGACAGTCCCATGCTGAGAGTTAACTTGCTCTCCGTCAACAACTGTGTTACACATTCCATGAACATTTTCCTTTTCATTTAGAAAGAAGGACGACCCGCTAGGACAAGCATGATTAATTTTCACGGGCTCATGAGGGAAGAAGAAGACTCATTGGGACTGAGCAAGGAATGAGTGTGAAGACAAAGCAATGTAATTGCATATCTGCAGATGACATGGGACCTTTGCTGTGCACTTGTCAGGTAAAGAATTAAAGCCTTGATTATGTTTCTGACGATATGTCCAAAACTTCATACTGTCTGCTGGGGATGCAATTACAAGCAGATATCTTCAGATGACTCGGAGAGTTGGTATAAAATGCCAATAAGCCACCATAGATACCCTGTCTTTCTAACCTTTATTTTTAATCATTCATATATAATAGATTGCCCTCATCCTAAATAACGACAATAAGTTGGTCTGATCTACATCTCAAGTCAAAGGAAACACAAAGTTGACAGTAGAGTAGCACGAAATAATAAAATTTCATCATCATTATACATATAAAAATAACAAATAACAAAGTGTGGACGACGTAAGCCCTATGAGGTCACTTTTGTAACTACCAATAAAACCTCAGGAAATTCAAATTATGGTAATTTCACACTTACATGACACAATGAGTACGAATTTGCATGCAAAACCTAAAGAGGTTTTTCTGAAATGCCAAATACACCACTTTTCCACTTCCTTGAGCATTGAAAAAACAATGCAGATTGTGGAACAGGTTTCACAGGCAGGACTCGTGTTGAGAAAATTACTCCAACATGTGTTAGTTAGGCGGTGGAGGTGGAGGACCCGGCGGAGGTTGAGGTTGATAATTCCTTGGTACAGTTGGCAAAGGAGGAGGGGGGTAGTAAGCATGTCCTGGAACAGGAACAGGAAGTGGTGGGGGTGGTGTGTTCTTGTGAGCGAATCCTCCTGGAGGAAGTGGTGGTGGCGGGGCGCCAAAAGGTGGCATAGCTGAAGGCGGTATCCCCGGCGGGGGGAAACTCATATTTGGGAATTGACCTGGAGGACCCGGTGGTGGAGGAGCTCCGTAGGGTGGAAGAGACCCTGGAGCTGGCACTAATGTAGGAGTCGAGTTGGTGGCAACAGGTGTTGATGTCTTTGATGTGCCTGCTGAAATAAATACATTTTGTGATTAATATCATTCAATTACTGATGCATATTAAACGAAGATTTAAGGACGATAGCAGCGGCAATGACTATATGCCTAAATTGAGTGGAAACAATTGCTTATACTTGAGACACTACAAAAGCGTGGTCAACCAGCAGAAGCAAGTTTTTGAGACAAGTCCTTAACAAACATGTTACCTAGGGTTGGCGTGTTATTCTGGTTAGAGGGTGAGGTTTGGGACTGTATGTTATTGATAGCCGGCACGGAGGACTGAAGACCTGGCAGTTTTGGTGGTGGTGAATCACTCGGAGCGGGGTTCTGGGTCTGAGAGTACAAATCCAAAACTTGATGGCAGATATCCTCCAGTAGTTCAATGGACATATCTTCCACAAACATGTCCCACCATCGTAAATGCTCTGATGTTCGCGCATTCCAGTCCACAACCTCAAATTTACTAAGTTTTCCAGCCAGATACATGAGAGCGATTGCAATGATTTCTGGTTCCCATTGCAAACACAATGTCGTACACAAGCTGCAACGTAAAACAAGTAGAGGTAGTAAAAAGACTTAAAATAAAAATACTATACGCACTCTCATTTAACTTCTCATTATTTACACCTACCTGTCATTGACAAAAGTCCATGCCATCTGGACCATTTTCTGCAGTCGAGTCTTGTCACCCTTGAGACACTTTGCATATTTTAATAAAAATGTGTACGGATGTTCAACTTGCAGATCGAATTTAATCGTCTGTAGTAGAATTCTTTCTAATGTCATAACTTCTTCCTGCAAAACCAACCACCAGTCTAATAATTTCTAACGCAATTCCCATCACACACAAAGTTCAATAGTAACACTGGACTTACAAGCTGATTCCGAATATCATCTGAGAACTGCTTGGTGAACTTGACTTTATCGATCCGTTCAAGCACAGCTTGCGCAGCCTTAATTATGTCTTTACACTTCTTTGGAGTTTCTTCTACTTTACCAGCCAAAAATAAACATGCACACGCTGTCGGCTGAAAATTCAACAATATCAATTCATACTATACAGTTCCATATGTAATTTTGCAGTTGCGTTGCAAGTATAAAAGTCCAACTGAATGCTTCATCACTTACATATCTTGGAAAGTTTTGAAATGTATGATACATATAAAATCTGTGGTAGTAAACAACCCCTGTAGCCATGGTTGTCAAACTCAAATTCATATGAGTCCCTAAATCAATTATAAATCGGGCTCCTTCCCGTCTGTATCGGGCTTCCACATCAGCCGGCAGCCCATCTATACATGACGGTGTTTGGCGAAGTTCCTTCTTGTCGAAGTACCATCGGGACACCTTCTGATTTTGGCTACTGCATCATAACAACAAACAATCAATAGATAATTAGATTTCCCTGAAATCATTCTAAAAATCTCTTCACGTCTACTCACTTTGCCTCCATCACGTTATTTTCTACACAAATCGGCATCCAAATAGACAAGGGCCAATACCCATGTAGAGTCTCAAGCGATCAAAACAGAATCTGAAATAAATAGCAATCAAATTTTCAAATATATCATTTCAGAATATATCAATTATTTACACTCGCAACTTACCCGTCTTGGCTTAAATGAAGATAATTGTCTCCAGCTTTCCTGAGATCTTTCAAAATGCGATCTTAAGGAGAGGAATAGGAAGCTTTCCTCCACATCCGACCGAGCGGTCCCCAACGTACTTAAGCTTTGCCGCCATGCATCAGATGCCCGAGAAATGTTTCCAAGACCGGGGAAACATTTTAAATCATATTTGACCTTCGTTGACGGTCGACGTTGAAATTGACATGAACTGTTCACAGTGTCCACAATTCCTGTTGAAACACGCTTGTCTCACTAATGACGTTTTTGAAGATAAAAATGCAACACAAATAGAGGGTCGAATTCACTCTTAAGACTCCTTCAGAGTCGTTTCTCAAGTGTCCTTTTGTCTCTGCATGCATGTCATTTCTGGGTATTGAGTTTTCAGAACCGGAAACGTTTATTTTGGTCACTATTTTAGCTTCGTTGTGAGTGAAATCAGTGGTCATGTCAATCTTAGCAAAATTCTGCACTGGTTTTGCACTGAAAGAAAATGGTCGAACGGTTTACATCATCCCGAATTCACCAGAGGAGTCGGAATTCCTGCCGCTTGATTTAATAGTTCTTGAAACTAGTGAAATTGTCGGTCCAAAACCCTCCGGAAGGAAGCTATACGAAGCTTTTAAAATACATGTAAGTTTGTCTGTCAGTACTTGAAATTAGGCACAGTTTAATCCTTGGATTCCATTACTAATCCTCTCCATTGTTTACATATGCCGCAGGTAACACAGCATTCTCTTGAGAATGCATTCGAGTCTGTTGATCCTGACATTGCTGGTAAAATCCTTAAGGATGCAATTTCAGGATCAAAATTATCTACGTTGGATCTTTTGCATGAAGTTGATAATGGCACCTGTTTGAAAGTATCCTATCAGGAGAGGAATGCTAGCAAGATTGAAGGGTCACTACGACTTGAGAAGGTATAGTGTTTTGTATTTTTAGCATGAAATATTCAGTGATTCTTAATGAAATCCTGCTTACAGATTGAACTCGTTCCTTCTGTTGGAAGTGTGTTGGAAGCAGTTGTAATGAATCTAATGAAAACCGCTCAGGAAAATACTGCATTGCGAACCAGTGCAAGGGACCTGAACTTGAAGCAAGAGAAACTGGAAGCTTTATTTCAGGACCTGGTTCATGAAAAATCCAAATTTAAGGATAGGCTAATAAGAGCATTTACAAAAGTGCTCAATACCAAGAAAAGAAAAATACGGGAATTGAATAAAAGAATTGCAGCGCCAGAAAAACGTCGGGAAGACCTATGCTCGGATCACTGTCCAAGTGCTTTAAAACGTAAAAGGAAAGCCAAGAGCTCGCAAATAATACCAGAAACTGAAGTTTTTAGTGATCAGGATGAAGATATGACGGATTATGACGCTGAAACAGATGTCTATGAATCGGATGAAGGTGGTCCTAAAACCCGAATTTCAGATGTGAATAATGTCACCAATTCTAGTGATATAATAGCTCCTCAAACGCCTTCGACCTCAACTTGCAAGAAAAATGTATTACCTGGCCTGAAAAAGACTGGTGAAGTGGCAGGACATAAGTTTATTGGAAAACCCCCTGCAAATCTATTTGATAGCCAGTCAGATTCATCGCAGGAAATAAATAAGTTACCTGAACTGGGGCCATCGGAAGTTAGCAAGAGTGAAACGCTTGGACCAAATGCCAAAGAGGACACTGACGTAGATGAAGATGCGGAAACTCAGTTTGTACCCGTTTTTGACTTAGAGAACGCTGACGACAAGACTGAATTAGGTGCTACTGAAGCCGACTTACGAGCTAGTCGTGAAATTGCCGGTGGAAATGACGACATGTTGAAAAAATTGTTTGGTTTTGATTCCCAGTAAAAACTGCTTCGCCGAAGAAAATCGTGAGGAAGGTGCCGAGTTACGTAGTACATTCCATTAATGTAGTACCGATTTTCCATTATATATTCCAATTTGCATGTTAGAAAATTATGTTACCATTCATTACGTAAGTTTACGTGCCCGTTAGCATTAACTTAATTAGCATGACATCTGTTTACTTTTTTCGTAGGGTTAGCGATTGGAAGATTGTCCTGTCTACTTTTATGTCATAAACAATGCTGTGATAAATGCCTCAAGTGAAATCATGTAATTTATTCCGGAAATTCAAAATAATACAGAGCAAAGAATAAATATGTCTGCATTGTACTAGTATTTCCATGAATGAATAACCAACATCACAAATACTTGCGATACTTTGCGAGGTCCTTGGTCAAAGCTACCAAAACCTTCTTGTCCTGTAAATGTAAAGTTTTGCAAAATATCAGCACAAAAAAACTTGAAATTGAGTTGTTCTATAGAACTCGTACTTTCGGAGTCTCTGCTGGAACCTGCGAAGCTTGGTTAAGCCAGTACGCTGCATTTCTATTATCAGACATCGTCATGTAACACTTGCCAATGTAATAGCGATTTTCTAAGGAAGGAGCTCCTTTCTTTTCAGCGTTTATGAAATGATTCAATGCTTCCTGTATTGTTGCAGTCGGCGGTTCGGAGAATAGTGTGGCAGCCATTCGTCTTTCGACCCATGATAACTGAGAAACCTGTGAAATATTTTTTAAAGAATCAAGATATAAAGAATTCCTATTCTTTGAAGACAGAGTCCCCAATTTATCAACCTCAAAGCAAAATCGCCCCAAAAGGTGATGAAGAGTGGAATCACTGGGATTGAGTTCTACTGCACGATCAATGTGCGTCTTGAAAATGTAGCCATTTTGTATCCTCTCACTGATTTTCAAGAACTGTCCGCGAGAGCCTTGTGTGATGGCGTACCATTTGTGTGCATCCGCAGAATTATCATCTAACTTCATAGCTCTTTCAGCATATGCAACAGCTGCAACATGAAACGATGAGTAGGAAATCGACTGAGCAACTTTCATCTTGAATTTAAAATGAGCAAACTAACCATTTAGAAGAAGAGTCTTCTGGGATTCTGTGTCTTGTTGATGTTCGGCGACCTCCGCCTCTAAATGAGCAGCTTTTGCAAAACGCCACCAGTAGTCGGATACTTCTTTAAGCTAAAGCATTTTTCTTAAACCGACTGATTGGGAACGTGCCATTTAATTCATTCACTCTCACCTTAACAGAGTTAGCCTTGAGTATGTTATATGCTTCATGTTGATCTCCACTAGAGCCTCTAAATAGTTCATCTACTTTGCCAAAAAATTCCTGTATTTCATCATTTCTACCGCTGGACACGCCCTCTGGTGGCTCATCGGGCCTCAAGCTGAAGAATTATAATTGATCCAAGGCTTGTAATTGACCTAACAATAAACATACAACTACGAGATTCACAAAGTCCGTACTCTTCATATCCCGGACTGCTCCCAGTCAGTGTTGGTGGTATTGTCACGTTTGCTTGCCCTATGCTGTCGCTAGCTCGACGAGAAGCACCATCCTTGGAGGATCGAAGGGAGCTCCGCCCAGAAATCCCTTCACTATCAGGAATGTCAGAGACAGTAGATTCCCTGATCTGAGAAATGTTGAAGGATTTGATGTGAAAATGACCAGCTATTTTGTGCTTGAGGTAACGAATGTAGACTGAAATGGCACCGAGAAGCGTCCCAAAGCCAGATAATCCGAATGCAATCATTAAAATGGCACGTTTTTCCCACACTACAACATTTTCATCATTATTTTTCGCTCCATCTTGTTCCATTCCTCATTGTGGTCGCTGGCTGTGCTATCTATGTAGTATGAATTAGCTCTACAGTTCAACGTAAGGTGAGTAACAAGAATGCATAATTACAGTATACCTCCGCCATGTAGACTTCAGATTGGACACTGCGTGAAGGAAGGATGTTTCCGTAAAATTAGAATCATGCCGAACTGTCAGATTGCAATATGAAACTAAGGACGATAACTTCCTTATTCCTGTAGTTTTAGAACGCCTTTTAACTTGAACGAACGTGAACTATCGGCAGAAACCTGGACCCATTTTCTGTCTCCGTCATTTAATTTTAAGTCATTTCGCTTGTCATCTTGATGTCTTGTGAAGCGTATACGTCGTGTCACGTCATACCCATTATCATATCATCATCCTTGAGGAGGAAGGAGGATTCCTCTATTCCTCTTCCTCACTGAATCAACTCTATTAAAATTCACACAACACAACAACAATCATAATATTACTTAGATGAATTCTAAAATTAGTTTTGCAAGCAATAGGTTCTACGATTGTGCTCATGACAACGAATCAGACACTATCAGACACAAGTCATTTGCATAAATTTATATTTCATGTACTGCAGAGTAAAACAACGGATATAAATTCGCTTGATATTCTTAATTATTGTCTATGAAGCTTTTGTTAATATATACAAAGTAATATGTGCATCGAAGCGTATCCGGGATCAACCCGTTACTTGATCTCAACATCTTGAATGGTGTCTGGCAGCTGCTTCTTCCGCGTTTCCGGTAAAAGCAGTGACAAACTTCCTGAGACTAATGCCAGGGAGCCAAATA
>JAQIWI010003134.1:0-10727 GCA_034698825.1 Deuterosminthurus bicinctus
AACAGGAAAAAAGTTTACAATTTTATTTACGTACATCCAAGTTCAAAGATCCAAGTGACAGACCCGCCACTAAACCAACGAATTCTACAGCGAACAGTGCCTCTCCTTTATCAGTGCTTCTCATAGACAGAGAAAACTTCAGTCTTTCAATTTAATTAGATTTCAAGATAAATGAACTGATCATGAAGTAAAATATACTTTCAAAAAAAAATCTACAGCAGCCTACCAATAGAGAATTCAGGTTTAAAAAAATCAAGACTGCAAATAAGTCTCAAGAAACAATATGCACCTAAATGCATATAACCCTAAATCTCAAATACTATACAAAATAATGTCAAATAAATATCAATATTGAGTGAATCGTCATCAAATTTCGACAGGAAGTGCGCACATGTGTGATGTAAATTCAGCGACCGGAGATACGCGGTGGGGGTGGGGGATTGATGGGTAGTTTGCGAACAATTTTTTCTTTTCCAGCTGCAATGTTAGCAGGAGGCGGAGGGGACCGATTTCGCCAAGCTGACGGACTCTGTGGTTCCTTCTTTATCTTTGGAAGCAAATTCATACGTGGCTTTATATCTACATGGTCAGAAGACTTATATTCCGGTGAACCAGATGACTCGCTCCAGTTTGTACCACTGTTGCGAACTGGAGAGTGACGCAATTGGGGATGCATCTGTGAGCTTTGGAATTCGACTGGAGCACGACTTAATGCGCTGGTCGTAGAGCTTGAGGCTGTCCTCGATTGCACCTTAGACTCGTGATGTTTTGATTTACTTGCATGCTGGTGAGAACTTGGCATTCTTCGAGATGAAAGTTTTTCACTGTCTGGCCTTCGCTGACAATGAGACTGATACGAAAATGACTCTGAAGATTTCGGTGGTGAGTGGCATACGTTACGGTGAAAGTCACGGATGCCATGGATGTCATATCTTTTACTCTGGTCACGTCCGAATTCATCCACCTCTACTTTTTGAATTTTCGAATCTTCAAAGTATTCTCTTTTGGGGGATTTCAAAGACATTCGCTCTGTAACGACTGATGATGATCTGCTATGTCCAGGACGAACGGACGGACTTGGTGGAGAATGTGGCCTTTTATGTGGGGAGCGGCGAGACTGCTTCGATGGAGAAGGCCTTCTCCGGCTAGCTTGGCGGTGGTCAACGTTTCGTCTTGAATAGTTTGAGCATTCAGGTCGTCTTGGAGACGGAGAGCGTCCTCTTGGGAAGGGCGAGCGCCCTCGTCTTGGGCTTGGTGAGCGTCTGTTTCTTCTTGGAGACGGATTGCGTCCTCTTGGAGATGGAGAACGTCCTCTTGGAGACAGAGAGCGTCCTCTTGGAGACAGAGAGCGTCCTCTTGGAGATGGAGAACGTCTTCTTCGAGATGGAGAACGTCTTCTTTGAGATGGAGAACGTCCTCTTGGAGGTGAAGTCCGTCCTTTCAGAGATGGAGAACGTCCTCTTGGAAATGGACAACGTCCTCTCGGCGACGGAGAGCGTCCTCTTGGAGATGGAGAGTATACTGCTCGTTTCAACGGTGGCGAATGCCCTCGTCGCGGAGGAGATCGAGAGCGACCAATTTTCCTAGGATAATGCCGATGCTCTGATCTATTAAACGTGAACTCTTTTCTTTTAAAATGAGGTGAGCGAGGTCTCGATTGGAGGGATGGAGACCGCGAGCTCGTTCTACTATCGTAAGGAGAATGTCTTCTTCGTCGTGAAGATGAAGACCGTGAGCTTCTGCCACCAGCAGACGAAGACCGTGATACAGCGCTGTAGGATGAAGAACGTGACATCCGTCTTGACGAGGGCGATCGAGATACTTCTCTGGAAGACATCCGACAACTTGTTCGACGATCATACAACCGCTCTTTGGAAGGAGAACATCGTCGTGACTGTGAACTGGAGTTTTCTCGTTTGATAGGTTCTTTATTCGTAGTTAAGGTGTCGACAAATTCCGATAGGGCCGACTTGGCACCGGATTTCGGAGCTTCTTTCTCATTCAGCACGTCTTTGAGCTTCAAGAGGAATTCTGAGAGACATTGATTCACGGAGGTTTCGCTGGAGCCTGCCGAAGATTTTTCAGCTTCACGCACAGAAGTCGTCGTCTTTCCTTCTTTTGCAGCCACATGATTTTGTCGCTCCAAAGACGTACAGTTTTCATACAAATTTGAAGTGTCCAATTTGCGTTTTGCACTTTGCTGAGTACTGTTCGTTTCGTTCTCAACTATTTCCGGGCGCTCTGACGTATTCGTTTCGCTGGAATCGGGCTGCTCTGAAGACCGATGTTGTACCACAGTATTAATATGCTTTGGGTCGATTGTCGATTTGACAGTGCAAGTGGATGTAATTATGATTTTCATGGGAGATGATGTGGTCGTTTGTTCGCCTTGCTGATCAGCACTGAATTTTGATTGTGCGTCATTTTTTTCGTTACTTTTAACACCATCTTCTGTGATTGTGATCGTATCACTTGAAGTGTTCTTCTCAAAATCACTGCTGGTTTCAGTGATCTCCTGCATACTTCTAATGCTAATGTTGTTGTGGGATTCGTTTTCCATATAGTTTGAATCTGAACTCTGAGAGTTATTGACCCCAGATACTTCAAGACTCTCAGAAATTGAATCATTGACCATTGGCAAGATGAATTCTCTCGAGCCATCAATACTTACTGCAGATTCCTCTGGAGCATACACTAGACAAGAAATCTGAGGATCGATTGGCACTGCATCACAATAAACAGGCAGCACGACCTTCTCTTCGCCATTTAATTCCTGTTCATTTACAACGGCGTCGTTCGTGCCGTCAACTTCATTCGGATCCACGCTTAATGGATCATGCTCTTGAGCGATCTCCTGGTACAGTCCATCCATGTAGCTCTGGCCATTTGACAATGACCGACCCTACGAAACGCATTAATAATTTACAGATGTGTCAGATATTGCCTATGACTTTAAAAAGTGAACATACCGCAATAAATTCGCTTTTTATTTGAACAACTGTGTCCGGAAAACCCACACTGAAGTCCATGATAGGAGCCTGGATATTTACTTCCGTCTCTTCTTCATCTAGCCTGTCATCATAATTTAGATTTGAGTCAGTATTAACTTAAGATAGAGACAAATTAAGCTATTCTGATACAAGAAAGACCTTCGAGCTAACTCACCTATCTTCTTCATTTTCAATTATGAAACTCCCGGAGTCCGTAATTAGCTCATTTGCAGCACTGTAAAGATAAAAAACTCATGACATAATTGCTTCTCTATACGTAGTTAAACATCCACAACTCACCCGAAGACGTCCGTCCGCATATTTCCTGACTGCATTGGACTACCCAAGGAGGAACTCCGTGAACTGTTCGTCATCGTTTGAACCTTGTTCGTGTAACCTGTAGCTGCAGCAGCATCGAGTATAATTACATAATATTTTGAAATTGCCCATAGTCATCGTAATAATTAATAATAACCTGGAGAACTGATAGACTCGGGTCTAATTTTTTTCGGCCTCCCACGACGCTTCTTCACTGGCTGCCCGTCCATGCTTCCGGTAAGCAACTGCGTTCCAGTCGCTGACTGTGTCTTCCGCTCTGCTAAAATTTCAGGAACGAATGATTTGAACAGTGAATATGAATTTAATCAAGGAAAAATTATTTACTGTTCTTCTTCCCTAAAAACTCTAAAAAGCTCTTCTTCAGGAAGTCCTGCTGCTTCGTTCGAACTAACATCAAATGTTTTCTTTCTTACCTTTATTTTTCGGCAGTTCTGCAGGCCTTGGCAAACGAATTATCTCACATTCTTCGACTTCACAAAATCTTAATAAATCAACTGATGGCTGACCCTCGACATGAACTGAATGGCCAAGTCGTCCGTCCGGGACGACTGGTGCGGGAATCTCACATAAACTTCCACTCACCCGGCTATGCTCACATGCATTTTTGAACACTTCATATTGATCAGTTACTGCATTATGCAGATTTCGACTTGTTATTTTACAACGTTCATATTTGACTGCCACTTCTTTTAAAAATTCAATGAATTCATTTAATGCAATCAACTGCGGATCCCATTCTCTACCTGTGGAATTTTCACCCTTCTTTTTCCTTGTCCGAGGCATTACTGAATAGAATATTACTGATAATGTCAATCTAAACTGGCTCAAACTGCAGCTATCGATCTATTTCTTGAATTTTCCAAGTTTTATTATGAAAAAATGGAAAATCCAGTGAAGAACTTCTGTCCTTTCCGATTAGCTAGCGCTAGCAGTAGCAAACCCGTAACCCGTAAAGCTTTTCTTTTGTGTGCACTCCGCGTGTTTGTTTGACTGCTTATCCTTGCTTTGCTTTTGCTCTTCTACGTCCACATGAAAATGCTGACAAGTGCCACTCAGCTATAGTTTTTTTTTGATTGACCGGACCTGACTTGACACTTTCGGTCACAATTCCTTTTCCTGCCAATGGATCTAAAACAAGCTCGGAAACGGAAAACTCTAATGCAGCCACAGCCAGACGATCTTAAAAAAATCAGAAAATATCACGTGAATGTGAAATGTGAAGAACTTTCCCTGACTGAAGACAAGGGAAAGTTAGCTAAAGTGTATGCTTATGCTTTGCAGTCAGAAATTTTATTCATTTGTCTGATACATGAGTTAATAACAAATTGCATAAAAACTTTATCACTCTCGCAATAATTCTAAAAAAATAGGTTAAGTAGATAAATCAGGCATAACAATATTGATACACAGAAAAATAAACAAACATGTGTATTACATAATACAACAAGAGAGGGAAGAGGTATATATCTTAAGCTAGAAAACTAAGTTTTTTTCAAGTACGGACTGGCGTCGATTTCATCGATACTGAGAATGACTGCGGGCTGCTCTAGGTCAAAATTAAGTCTTTGTTCATAGAACTTGATCACATCTTGTGGGAAGCTGCGATTCATGAGGAAGCCTGGGACTATTTCAACTCCTGAGTTCCCTTTTAGTTTAGCCAGCCATAAAAGGTTGTCTTGATGCATAAATGGTGATATTGCAGCTTCTAAGGTTCTACCAACTATTTCTATTGTTTCCGTTACAGGGATGGGTAGAGGTTTCTAAAAATAGTTATTTTGCTGAAATTATGATATAAAATACAATGCAAATTCATATAGGAGATTTTACTGTTACCTCTGTAAACTGCTCAGACTTGTTCTTTATCGTAGGGCTTGCATGCACAGGTGAATTAATTTCAAAGTCATCATTTGTGCAATCAGGGTTTGGAACATCAGTTCCAGCTGGTTGAAAAGAATCCAAACTAAAATCCTGCAAGAAAAGAAAAATGTCAGTGAGTTATGCACTTAAGTAACTATAAATTGAAAGCTGAAAATTTCCTTACGTCTTCTACATCTTTTAACCTGTCGTGAGGAGGGGTACAGGATAATGTGGTTGCAGACCCAAAGCTACTCGCATCATCCTCGGGATCATAATAAACGTCAGGCAACTCTGAGCACTCGTCAGAGTTGAACAGACTCTCCGACTCCAGATTTTCTCCACTGGGTTTCTGCTCAGACAAGGAAATATTGTCAATTCTCCATTTAAGAGCACTATCAATCGACGTAAGTGAAAAATTGAAGTGCTCTTAAATACTCAGCTACCTCATTTCTATTTTGAACGGAGGAAGAACTAGGTGAGCAAATATTGTCAGTAACTTTCTCAAAACTGAAAACCCGGTCCCAATCAAATGATTCGTCGACACTAACAACGTCATTAGCTCCTCCTTGACCCATATGATTTGGGTCAGGTGGCCACTCAGATCCATTTTCTCCCTGAAAACGTCAACATTGACTTTGACTTCATCCTTCGGAATATTTATGATGACTCAGTCCAGCATGACCTACCTTGCTACTCAGATAATCTACCTTTCTGCTCCGTCCATCTAAATCTTCGGGTGAGGGAGTCTCTGACATGACTATGTCCGATCCGAATTCATTGTCTTCATCATCGTTATCGCTATCTGAGGTTGTCAGGTCAATCTCCATAATTGTGGATCTTTTCCGTAAGTTCCACTTCTATGTACAATCATCAAGCAAATCATTATCACAATTCATTACAACGTCCGCGAGGCAAAAGGCTTGGTTCCGCCCATATCTTACCATCGATTTCTCATCACTTGTGATACCAAGAGCTTCTTCAGCTAATTTCGTTCCACAAGCTAGAATTTTATCATCCTTGCTAACTCCGAACACATCAGAGACTTTGGTAGCTCTCATCTTCAGTGACACTTGATCGGCTGCCGCACTTAGACGGTGGTCCGCAAAAGGATTGATCTCAACGTCTAGCCCGCCCTTACAGTCTTTGCGATTGGGATAGTTGAATTTAGACATGAATTTGAAAGCTTTTATGACTCTTCGTGAATCTCGAATAATACACGGTCAACGTCACAATGTGATGGATATGTAAATGTAATGGACCACTCGTGACCACAACTGGCTACACTATGGCGTTAAAAATACAACGGTATTGCTGGGACACTAACACACTACATAAATAATACCAAATTTACATAAATATATTGATTCTATACTAAACATTTCAGATAAAAAAAACAAAAAAAAATCAGCGCCGCTCAGGCCAAAACTGGAAGGAGAAACAATTAAGCTAATACTACCGCCTTCAAGCAAAGACGCTACATAATACTAATTGCACTTGTTAACAACAAACTTCACTGTATATTTATGTAATAATGTCGCAGATCTCGTTTCAGAAATAATAAAAAAAAATCCGAAAAGATGCAGAGCTCAGCTCATCTTCATCTCCCTCTCTCTGTCGGTCTAATATCGTCACAGACGTTTGCCGCCAAGTACTTTCCGGGAAAAATATGCCATTGAAAGGATTGCATCTCAATTTTATGGAAATAAGTGAAACCTCGTTAAAGACAACAATGTATTGTCGTGTATGTAATTCTTTATTAGTATTTAATTATGGGAATTATTAATGGATTTGTCATTTCATGAAATAAGATTCCATTCCGACACATCAACATACTTCATAGTTGAAAGTAAGGCCTCAACGGAGGCGCACAGGCCAACTGATGTGTGGCACGCCTTTGCTTTCAGGATCAATTAGGTCATCAAGATGCGGGTCAGGTCCCCATACTCCCCTAGAAAAATGCATGTTTTTAAAGAAAGGAACTGTATGGAAACAAGGAAGTGATTGTAATGTACTCAGGTGCATCGAAGTCGGATAGGCCATTGCCGATGTCTCGCTTCTTACGCCTAGCGCCTCCACATTTGTCCATCTGGTACCAACCGCAAGGTTTGTTGGGGTCTTTGTCACCTGGGCAATTGTATTAAATGGGAAATTAACTTACATTTCTCGTCATCTCTTGCACATGTAAAGAGCTTTTGTCTTACCCTGTGGACAAGTAGTCCACTTGAAGTATACACACTCTGGAGGATCTGGTGGTGGGGCTCCTTCAACTAGAGTGCAAAGCTCCTTGATGTCCGCTGGTCCGAGGTCAAATTTGCCTGTCGGTTGAAAGGCACCTTGAGCTTTGGCAGCTGGGAAAAAAACGAGTGTAAAATTAGTAACTGATAAGTATGAGCATTTGTACGTAGATCATGACAAAAAGACACTATTACACCAGAAATATACCTGCCAGCAGACCAACGAAAATGAGGAAACGGTTCAACATGTTGATCCCTACACGCCGAACACCAGACTAGGACCACTGCTGTGGTTTCACAGGAAATAAAAATCCCTGATAACCATTAAAGGCTGAATGCTATGCGTGAAGCGCTTGGATTGGACAAGCAACATTTTATGCATTGTTTACTACGCTCTCAACAATTGTTTAGGAAATTATCAAGGGTGATCACGTCGTAATTTTTAATGGGTGAAATCACTTCAAATGCTGTCGTTCACTTTAGCATATTAAGTACACATATTTATTTATGAACTCGATAGAATTTCCTCAATTACAAGAACTTGAATATTGGCATGGTTTAAATGATGAATTCTGCATAGAAACTAAGTTATGGTTGACAGCTGTAATTATGGCTTCTTTATTTCGAGATGATTGCTCGCTCAGCCGCTTAGATAGACTTCAGGGCCTGAATGAGGCTGGCTTGAAGCGTCTAAGCTAATCCAGGGAACTGGAGGGCACGGAGGCCCAATCCATTCCAGAAGGAAAGTCGATCAGCGTTGAAATTTCTCTGCAATGTTGTCGTCTCGCCTAACTCCAATGTTACGGTATCATCTGCCTCGAATCCTCTCCACTTAGTTGCATTTGGCCACAATGCCGTGGGGTATCTAATAACGATTAAAGTGATTATCTCCGCTTGACAAAATATACAAAACCTCTGAACGAACATACCCAGTCTTAATGAAAGACACCCATAACTGTATGAGCTGTCTTGAGAAAGCAAACTCCCGAGTTCCAGGTTGCGGTTGAGGGACGTAGTCCCAGGTCTTGAATAAGTACTGAACGTCGTCTGAATGGGTTGCGGCTAATGATGAATAAATGATCAGGAGATTTGCCTGGGCTAGTCATTATATTTCTTTGCTTACTTGGCGGAAGACCAAAGAGGGTCGAGTAGCTCCAGGAGCCTACGAATGTCATCACATAACTGTACACGTGCGAGTACGCCGAGTATAGGACCGCTTCCTCATGCATTCCAAGAATGAAACCTCGATCGGACACTGAGTCTATGAATCCCTGCATAGTGTTAGGACCAATAGAGGTTCCATTCAAGTAGAAGCTACGAATGGCTTCAGAAATCCTGTTGTCGTCAGCGCTAGAAATATTCAGGAAATCATAGCCATAGGTAATGGGGGCAAGTTCTAGCCAATCTTCGTTTAAAGCTGCTACAGTAGGTGGGTCGGATAAGATAGCTGGGCATATAAAAATATTATTATCAAGCAGTCATGGAAATTAAATCAGAACTGCACCTAATTTATTGGCGGGCAACTTACGAATGATGAATGAAAATGCCTCGTTTGCCATCACACCGGTTATTAAAGGCACTTTGTTCACTTGTCCACTGCGAAATAGAAGATACGGATCCGTTGTTTGGAAGGCATTGTGTGAGCCAGCTGGCTCCACGACGGGTCCAATCTGCACATTGTTGAAATTGCCCGTCTGTACCACCATAATTGCACCAATATACAAAACTTTACTTTAGAATGAAAATTTCAACATTGTAATAAGGAAATGTGAAATCAAAGGAATTAACTTACTCTCAAGCTTCCTTGCTGAATGACAATGTCATCCACATTGACAGCGGACAGGCAGGCCCTCAACGCTGCTGTTGACGACCTGTCACAGTTCACGCGACGGCCCAGAAGGAACGCCTGCGTTACTGGATCATGAATGATGCCGAACGTGTCCAGTGATGATCCACTCTGTGATATCGCACGTTGAAACAGGCCTTTGATTCATAAAGATAGTTAATTTATTTCATCCTTAGATTATAAATGTGTTCAGTCTATGTTGATCCTCACCCGCAGCTGCTGGCGATGCAATAAAATGACTGATCATCGCGGCTCCAGAGGAAATTCCATTAATTGTGATGGCGTATCTATTGCCTCGGAAGAATTCAACGTTGTCATTAACCCACTGAAGAGCGAGCAGTGAGTCCTTCAGCCCGAGATTTCCTGGCATTTGCTCATCGAGCGTCGTAACGAAGCCTATAGTATCATTATACTCTTATTACGTTGCCGAATTAACGAAGCAATACGTTAGTTGAAGGATATTACCTAATGCGCCTAAGCGGTAGTTGATGGATACATATACAATGCACTCATCCATAAGGAAAAATGGATCGTAGAACTGACCCGCGCCAGTTGTGAAACCTCCGCCATGTATAAAAAACAGCACAGGTAGTAAGACAGGTTCATCTTGACATCTCTAAATCGAAAAAAAATGATTATACACCGAAATTTGTTGATTCAATACTTTAACTCACCTCCGGGACTGGATAAAACACATTCAAGTTCAAGCAATCTTCATCACCAATTACTGTAGTATTTTCAAGTGTGCTGTTCGGATCAATTTGTGGGCACATGTTGCCATAGGCTGTTGCATCGAAGACACCTGTCCAAGGACGAACTGGCTCGGCGACCTGTATTGGAAGTAATGTCATTGTGAAATATGTTGGTAATCAAAATTATTAATTCTTGAAAGGAGCCCGAACTTACCCGAAACCGCTCTGGTTTCTCGGCATAGGGAATCCCTCTAAATGCAAAGTACTTATGTCCACCTCTGGACGTGAGGACAACACCTTGAACCAGACCAGCATCCGTGGCTACTAAATCATCCCCAAACGGGTTCATGGGAATGTCATGACCGTCTCCAACAAGCGTGCCAGCATAGTCAGTTTGTAGAGGTCCGTAGAAGGATGCCAGAGAGTCGTACTTGATTTGAGGATTAGAATAGCCATACTGACTTAATTTGGGGGTGCTGCTGTTGAAGCTAGGATTGCTAGTGTAGTTCCCAGGCGCGCTGTATTTGCCGAGAGTTCCGTACTGATATTTGGGAGTGGTTTGTGACGCCAAGTAACTGGAATATGAACTGTAATTTTGATTGCCTTCGTTTATTGTCTTATTCGGATTATACTGAGCCTTCCCATAAATAATATTATCGCCTGGAACAGCCGTAGCGTTGTAAAGCTGGGCCGGCTGTATCTGGTTGTAGTTTGTTGCAGTATGGTTGATTCCTCCGCTGTTGTTATTGTGAGGAATGTGATTTATGTA
>JAQIWI010003135.1:0-10726 GCA_034698825.1 Deuterosminthurus bicinctus
TTTTGTTGAGACAATTTTAGTGTTATTTTGTCCTTAAATAAAAGCGAATTTTTCCAACAAAACTTGCTCATGCTTCTATCCCTGTCGCACTCATCACCGTGACCTTTAGGAGGAAAATACTATAGTCCAGCATTTCTACACTCACAACTTTTTTTATGATCATCCACATTACACCACTGAAAAGGGACCGGGATGCTGGATGTTGAAGAAGGGAGATAAGGAGCGACCAACTTTATATAGTCCTCATAATGCTCCAGCAATATACAAGTCATATGCGGATGCGTTCAAGAAAAAAAAAGCATCCAAGACATTATTATTATTATTTGCGCTATTATGGAGCGGATGAGATTTGGAAGGAGCGAGAAAATCGGGTGCGGCGGGGCCGGGCTCTACTGCCGCCGACTCACACACACACACAGACCTACTGACCCACTTAATTTATGAGACCAATCCATTTCCATCGTGTGTAATGCGTACGCCCGGTAGACACACCATCTGACGAAAGACCTATTTATACATGTATATACGCATATTGTCCCCACTGCCCTCGTCAGCACAGAAATAGGAACGTTGGAAACTCATAAGATTTTTACATTTAGTAAGAAATGACCAGACGTCTCCCACTACGGTCAGGTAGACTGGTAAATCTGTCAATCTTTATCGTGTGGAAAACAAACATGTTATATGGTCCTCCTTATCCCACGCCATTAAGGTCCTGCAGCAGCCTATACCTCTTTGTCATATTGCCTCCACATATCTTAGCATTATTACTCAAGCTAAGAGTGCTAAAAATAAGCATGTTGTTATTATGGTCGGCCATATAGTGAGACCCTAATTTTTACTTTCTTTAAAGGCAGCCTCAAGGTTACCTCATAACACACTCCACTGAGCAACCAGCTGCTATTATTACCATTATTCACCACGGTGACGGTCATCTGAAAGGAAACCATATGCAATGCATTGTTGTTGTCGTCGTCAAAGGGCTCAGAAAGTGAAAGTGAAGAAGAAGACGACGTTGTTACAAACGACACGTAATAATAATCCACACTAGAAATAGCATACAGCATATACATAATGTAGAGTAAATATATGCGTCTGTGTGGGAGCTGTTTACAAGTCTCTCCTTGTTTTTCAACAAAGTCTCTCTCCACACCCTTGGAATTTATCCCATCAAAAATAAGACTAATAATAATAATAGCACATTCAAGTCCTCACACATACAGCCTCTCCACAGGACTCTAAATATCCTTCAATCCTTCCGTGAAATGGGTGGAAAAAATAGTGGCACATCCAGTCGCTAGCCCCTCCCCTTTATATTCAACAGTACAATACCATCTGCTTCTATAGCTAAATGTGAAATGGAAAGTATGGAAAATTCCCCACGAAAATAGCCTGTTTTTCCAGCGAGTTTTACCACCAGCCTAGCTCGCACATGCCGAACAATTATTTGAATTTCTACAAGTCACTATAACAGTAAGAATCCCACACCCGCTGCTCCCCTTTTTCTTCACTCAAGCTTTAATGATATAAAGTAGGATCACTCATGCTGTTCTCTATATCGCCTCTCTTATTTGCTGTCCTACTTCCGACTATAAGTTTTATTTGGCCGGAACATGCAATACGATGCGGTATGCTGCTCCTACTACTACTACTACATGCGGTATGTGTGTGCTCATGAGCTTCGCGTGTGTGTATGAGTCTGAATGGCGGGGAATAGTGTGTGGGACTATGAGAACGGGGGATTCTCCCGGGTAGCAGAAGTAAAGCTTAACTAGCTTTCCTCGCCGCATGTAACACAAACGGCTTCCTTCCCCTCGTGTGGCAACTGGATACATACGAGCCTGCGTATAACTTTCATACACTTAATGCACGTTACAAGAGCTGGAGTTAATTTGGACAGAGAGCCGCACTAGTTGAAGCGGTAGACTCAAGTGAAGGCATGTGTGTCATCAAATTGTTCTCCATCTGAGCTAAAAAGACAGCGTCTATCACTCTGCCTACTATGAGTTTCAAGTCTAATATGGGCCAGACTTTGGTCGAGTAACCTATTTGCAGTAGCCTACATAATCCGCGCAGCTAGTAGTTGTACTAGGAGCCAGCAGTAGAAGCAAGCGAATGGGTTTAGTAGGTTACCATTACTTTTCAGATCAAGGCCATTCCTTATAGATGTCTGCGTGCTGTATGGAACCATCTCACTCCTATTTCTTGTTCCCATAAATGCAACCACCTCACATGTGGATGGATGATGATGATGATCATCATGAATAATTTACTTATATGCAGTCCTCGTCCCTTTATTTACTAGCCTGGATTCCCTCTCAAAGAGTAGAACACAAACAAGAGTTAGGAAGCAGAGAGGAAGAAAGCTAATACAAGTTCCGTCCTTATGCTATGATCTTTGAAACATGGTGCTCCGTTTTTCTTTCCCCTTCCAGCATCTGTGTTATTCTTAAATGTAAACACACTGAAGATTTTTTCCAATGTAAACGAAATAAAGAGAGAGAGAGAAAATATAATACGAGCAGCCCTGTTGTTTTTGTTGTTGCCTGATCAATATCTTGTTTCGTACATGAGCGCTATACGTATCCACTCAAAGCAACATGGAGCAGATACCATTTGAAATGTTAATGTTACCAACCAGAAAGTACAGTAGTGAGATGAAAGGACAAGAACGAAAAAAAAATGGTAGATTACCAGTGAAACAAGAAAGGCACGAATGATCAACTAACCTTTAGGTCTTTGAAGAAGATGGAATTCCGTGCCCAGTCGACCTGAGCGAAGAGGTTTTGATCCAACACTTTACATAGGAGCTCAAACAGATCCACCTCACACTGATTGTACGTCTGATTCTGAAGTAGATTGTACAGAGAATTCTGCCATTCCTTGTCATCTACGGAGGTGAGGAGGTCTCGGATCAATGGTGGCATCTTCCCTCCGAGTCCAGGTGGATGATTGTTGTTATTTGAGTTTTGAGTGGATGAACCGTGCGTCTCCAGGACGGTGATTAACTGACCCTGTCACAATCAGGATAAATCAAGTTAAGCGGTGACATTTTCAAACTTAAAACAAATTAAATCAATAGAAAAACCTTCTACCGTCACTAAACTATAGCGCCTAAGTTATGTAAACTTTACAGAAAAGTCTCGTCATGCAGCAATTTAAACTTGCAAACCGTCCTCGGTTCTTTCGTTCGTTCAGTACGTAGTCGTCTGGGCTTTTTTTTGCGCATGTGGATTTTAACTAACTAACCTGGCTGGGATCACCGCCGATAGAAGGAGTAGAAGAAGTTTGTTGAGGTGCACTTACAAGGGAAGCGTTGTTGTTGTTGTTGTTATTATTGTTGTTGTTGTTGTTGTTATTGGCAGTGGGATGATTCTGGTCGTAAACGAATGCCTTTGAGGAGGGCGAACTGGGTGACGTGGAAGAGGATGCCCAAATTTTCGGATCCGTCAGACTGATACCCGAGGGAGCATTGACCATGCCGAGGGAGGCAAGGGGGGACGGAGATGAGTCCGGTGATGATGTCAATGAGGACACCTACAATAATAGATGATGATTTTACAATTACAATAACAATAAACCAACCAAAAAAAACTTGCCATCCCCTACTTAACAATAAGTTTTTACAGTGTACTAAAAAACAAGAACGCAATTCCATCAAAATTTACCTGAGGTATTTGGATCTCTTGCTTGATGGTGACACCTTGCTGATTCACATAGGGAGAATTATTGGAACTATAAGACATGGGACCCACTTCTGAAATGATGCTGATTCCTTGACGTGCCTGCTGGACTGCCAATTGTCTCTGTCGCATCAATTGTAACTTCCTTGCCCGGTCTCTCTTGTACATCGGTCCGAATTTATTCCGTCCTCCGCGCATTCTATCCGCACGTACAGCTGTAAGAAAAACAATGGAAAGGAGTCAATTTGAGTGTCAATCAACCGCCAACTCAACTCATTTCCTAATAGCCATTTATCATAGGGCACGACCACGTAGTACACAAACACAGACTTTTCCCCCCTTTATATGTCTCTTTAACAGACCAACAATCCACCTGCATACATGGACCTCCTTGCATATTAATAATCTGCAGTCTAAACACTCCACGGTCTAGACAATTGTCAAAAAAGTCCATTGAAGGCAAAGTCATCATCATTTTCTCAGTATGAATAATGATGACAGTAAATTGTTCAGAAAAAGCCTCTCATCATTTCGACCACATCATCATTTTTCACGACCGCCGTCACACACACACTTAAAATCTTACATCAGAAACTTCATTAAAAACATTAGCAAAGATCATTAGTTTGTTTTTTTCAAAAAATATTGAAAATTCATTTGGTCAAATAAGTGTGGGATTTATTCATGGCTTCATCAATGGCAAGTGATATAGCTTTCGCTATTATAAAACAAACAACAGTCAGCCCACTCACGTCAAACACAACTCTGTCCCTTAAAGCCCAAAGTTTTTGTCGGGCTTCATAATACATTTAAGCATGCAACAGATAAATGATGGGGTGGCTATAGGCCACTCTGTTATATTTTGTTACATAAAACATGAACAAGGGACGAGCGAGCGACATGAAAGGATCGATTCTCACTATGATCTCTCTACACAACCTAAGAGAAGACATAATGCTCATGGTGATGATGATGATGACGATGATGAATAAAGCGTGCAAAACTTGGCTGCCTTTGTGTGCCATTGTCGTCCACGTTTTGTAGTAGTTGTCTTGCTCACTCTCCTACCTGGCCATAAGATCGGTATATAGTATGTATGGCAAGGTAAAAAAAATTCAAATGAAAAGAAAATTGCACATGATAGTAAGCGAAAGTCCATGTGCATATAATGCGGCTCAGTATAATAGTGTAGACAGATGAGGAGGAGAAGGAATGTTCATGATTGCGAATCGACCATGACACACATTTCCCATAGAGGGGAACCAAGCAGTATAAGGACTACGAAGCCTCTTTCTGTTTACAACCATATAGTTAAGTTACCAGCAACAAAACACTGCACTGTCATCCCAACCTATCCTCAAGCCCATGTACTATATCCCCCATGTATATTATTACCAATTTTATGCACTATGCTCGCTATGTGTGTGCTAATAGAATAAACTTGCCATTTTTTTACTCACAGGATTACGTCCTCTCTCTCCCTCGCACTCATACGCAGTGTATTATATCATTTGGCAAATCTCTACCATCCTTTTGCGGCACTATACACAGCAGCATAGTAGTTCGTCTCCTTCACCTCCCTTTCCCTTTCGGCTGCTGCTTTGTCTAAAGCCTGCAGGAAAAATCCCCTTACTAACACACTAAATCTGAGCCCTCCCTCTTAATTATTCTACAGCAATCACTCAATTCATGATGCGTATGCAGAAGAAAACAGACGTAAAGCCTTGTAATTTTTCTAAGTCAAATTTAACTCGCGATATCTACGCACACCATTAAAGCCACCCAGTCAGCTCATCTTCTTTGACTATTCAAAGCGATATGAGATAGAGAGAATAGTACTATCCCATGTGCAATCGAGCAGAATGAACACTATGAGTCATTGTGCAATCCAACATCTCAATATGCAATTAGTACAGCAGAGCAACAAATGGCCCCCAAAATCTACCAGCATACACACTGGACTCACTGTCCCCAACCACATTTTTCTCATCATAATTGGCTATGACGGTTGGAGCAATTGGAATGATGGCTCGTTACTTCATTGAAATTGCTATTTAAATCAGACCGTCTGATGCAACTCCCACAGTGTCCCAAGTTCTTGAAAATTCAAATTAAAAGAAACCAAAAGGGATCTGTAAGAGCAGCAGTGAATTGAGTATGGGCTATTAGTTGGACTCTCTCACAGTCCGGATCTTCCTACCTAATCTCCAATCTGAACACATTAACATCATCTTGATGATGACGACTAACATGTAAGATGTAGTAAATTTGCTATGAGCACTTCCAGCTAGTCGAATCATCGGGGCTATAGTAGTTTAGCTGGCCTAACACGTATGGGAATCAAGTCCATATGCATATTACATGTAGTAGAGCGCTTGAAATCCAAAGGGATTTAGGCCACACACATCCTTATACCTTACATACATACATCCAGTTGCAAATAATGCCAAGTTAAGATCTAATTTTCATAAAAGTAATCTTTATCGTACCCCAGAGCTCTTTAAATGGGAAACACCATCGGAATTCTCATCTTAACTGAAGAGTAAAAAAGACTGTCCCTTTTTACTCCTTTGTCTACTCTTTTTTTGGATATTGCCTTTTCACTCTAACTATAACTGGAAGAATTTGCACAACTCCGCTCTGTATGAATGGTGCTGGTCGCTCACTCAATGAGAAGTGAACATGAGATTCGTGAGTAGAAACTGAAAGAAAGAGAGATATCGTTTGAACAAATGGATACGGTCGGACTGAAGACGAAAATCAAGTAGTGTTAGTATGGCAGTAGTAGTAGTAGTACTACTAAAATTGCTACACCATGCTCTGTGAATTTAATTCCAAGTTTTTTTCCAACTCTTTGCCATCATAATGGCAGTTCCTTGTTCGAGCTGCCAGTTGTTGTGTCTGTATACATTGCGAACACTTGAGATTTTTCGCAACGGACATAGTAGTACGTCCTACTCCACGAGGGGAAAAAAGTGACAGGCTTAGAAGCAATCAAAAATGAGTAAAAAATTCAGAGTCAGACTGAGCTGTACCAACAGACGGGACGAGAGTGAGAGAGAGATAGATACATCTGTGAAATCTCTTATGTGGTTGGATGTTGTAACTGAATTTATGATGTTGCGTGCTTCTAAGCAATCCTGGAAACGGAGTCGTCTACATAAGAACAACCCCTTCATCTCTCTACTAAACTTTGCTAAAAGCCTTGGACAATAGGACCATCCATGTACCCAACTTGCTCATGGACTGTGTAGTAGTTATACAGTTGGTGGAGAAATAAATGTAAGTTGTAATAGTAATTACTTACTATAACAGCCATCTTTGTCAGTGTTACGTGTGTAGGACGTGAAGCTCTTAAAATACTCAATCACAATGACACATGAAGGCAATTGCCACGACCCCTCTGCAGTTCTTACTCGCGGGTCAAATATATATTCATATAGCATCATCAACTCCATCATTTTCCCCATCATACTAGTAATGCTCATGCCAACATACTACATTACATACACTGACACAGATAACCAAAAACTATATAGAGAGTCATTTCCATCCAGCCAATGGCTCCAATTGTTATTTCATACACGCTCATAATCACATGCACCACGTCGGAATATTCAGAAGGCAGTCAGTCATCCATAAGAGAAGGTGTATATGAGCTATTAGAATGCACTAGAATTTACACTAACCTGTACAGCAAGGCATAGCCCTTGTTTTGTTATACTATAATACGAATAATGATAATGACAAAACCACAATCGTATACTTTGACTTTTAAATCCCCACAAAACAACCGCAAATATTTTGCCAAATTCTCAAACAACGATATTATCTCACATATCCCTATTGCATAATACTGAATTCAATTAGTTCCGATAACCAATACATGCTCCACAGTACACTATCCTGTGACGAATATCCTGTTATTTACTATTCTTGAGTCTGTCTATATATAAAGATAATGATAATGATAATAATACTTTTTTGAATTACACAAGAACCTTCCTCAAGCTATTCTAGCGTGGAGAGACACACAGAGAGTGATCGTCATCATCATGATAGACTGCGGTGCCTTATTATCCCACCGCACTCACACACTGAGCACATCGGGAGGCCTTGCAAAAAGTACAAAAAAGGACGTTAAAACGGGACAAATGTCAAAATTATCCCTGTGGTGGTAGTACTATAATAGTTGTGCTTATGGTTATTTTTACTTCTTTCAAATCCTACCCCACTCCTGCAGTAACAAAAAAACATTGCATCACAATCAATTACCTCTCTGTTCGTCATTTACTCTAAAGCAATGCTATCATCATTATATTTCACATACATAGACAGACATCCATTGTTATTCTGATTATCCTTATATACAACAATGACAATGGAAGCTATTGTATTTCTCCTGTCTGCACATACATTACGCTACACACACCATTGACTCAAGCGCGGCTCAACTTTCCATGCTTGACCGGGTAATCCGTATCGCACAATTGTCAGGCGGTCTTTTCCCTTTTTAATACCAGAAGCCACATATACAGACTCACATATTAGAGCACTATAAATCCTGATTTAGACTTTTCCATCATTTAACTCCAATATATCTGCACATATGCAAACAGGTCTGTACTCTGTGGCTTTTTGACACGGCTATACCATTTACTCTTCGTTTGCAAAAAAAAATAAAGGACCTGACCGACTTTTCAAACGTAATTTTCTGCTCCACTGCCACATGGAAAATACACAAATTCCCAGATGCTCCACTCTAGCACCATCCTCCCATCACTTTCATTCTCATTTCCATCACTCATCCAGTCAACTCTCAGAGCAGATTTCATGATGATGACGAAGGTTTCCCTCAAATCCTTCCCACCAGAATTAGCATGAACATACAGAGTACATAACTATGATGATTCCAGAGCCAACTAATCTTATTAGTTCGCTTACTATAGTGCTCCTTCCTCACGGAGGAATTCCTCGCTCTCAAGTCCACCTTACATTATGGCCTCCATTGCACAAGCCAACTTATCAATTTCCCTATGACGAATTGATTCTGCTCGTGTGTATGTCTGAGCTATAAATAACACCCACACGACTGGGAATATTTTCTCCGTTCTACCATCATCATGATACATACATTCATTGCTGCTCAAAGCTAACGTATACGGAAAGTTGTGCTAATTTACGACAGCTTTTCCCATACTAGTAGTTTACCATGTGCTCTTTGTTATGTGAAGCCATACGGTAGAAAAAAATTCTCGCACGGGTGTAGTAAATAATACTCGTCTCTCTCTCTGATGTTCTCCGTCACCATATTCCATACCATCGATCATCTCTATGGCTATACAAAAGTAAGTCTCACTGGTCACATTGGGAAAATACACGAGTCTCAGTGAGGTAGTAAAAAGAAGATGAGGATGACGTGTGGTCATATAAAATCTCAGTTTTATATCTTCCACTGTGACAAAGAGCTTGAGGGACTGACGGATATGCGATCTCCACACCCTCCTCCATTTCTTTTCTGGATATGCGGCGAGAAAAGTGAAACTTAAATTCATGATAAGAAAATTTAATTGAAAAACAAACAGATAGGGAGGTGATAGAGAAAAACTAAATGTAAAATAATTGTCAATATAACGTAACATTGTATTTGCACATATCCTGTACAAACACAAGTTATGGAAGAGTACACAGTATAATGGTAAAAAAAATTCCTCGTCCAGCCGTATCTCCTGCATGTTTGTTACACACACACATACACATACACACTTTTAGTTAGTATAACAAGCACTTGTCCTACTCTTCAATCATCATCTTGTGAAGAATTTGCTGAGATATTTTAAAGCATATAGCTATTGCTATTTCGTTTTCGGCTCCTCGAGTATGTTTGTATTTGCAAACGGAGCTGATAAAGAGGGACTTTGAAATATTGTGTGTTGTGTAGCAGTGGTGCTGACTTTGTATATGTTATTTCATGGTGCAAATATTATTGCAGCGTATACCTTTGTGAGTGCAGGACATACTAGAGGGGGAGAGAGAGAAGGTTGCGTAATCCTTTTGGTAAATCGTGGTGTGTGCATGAGCAAAATGAGCAAAAACTCTCTCACGGCTGTGCTATACACACAGCTGACAATAAAGAAAGTAAGGAGCAACATAAACAGAACAGACATACAGAAAGTATACCAAGTGCAAGTCAACCATTCTGTCAGCATTATTCATTACGACATTCACCATTGAGTCTAATTAAACTTCCATTTGAAGGTGCAACCATATAGTCCCTACTAACTTATTGCAACCTTTACAGCATTAGCCCTCAAGCTCTGTCTCCTCATTCCCTTTGTACAAATTCACACTATTCCCCACTGCCACTCAACCTTAACTAGCTTCAATCTGTCAGTCCTTTCCTTTACAAATCATTATGTCTCTTGAATGAACTTCACATCTTCATCGTCGCCGTCGTCTTCTTCTACTTCTTTTGTCTCCCTTTTAAAATAGAATACACCACACACAAACACATAGTCACATAAATTCACATATTTCCCTCCCCGCCCAGCTCTTCTTTTTTTCATTTTCCTTCACACAAATTACACAGCAATCTCTTTGTGTCCCAGTATCTCCCGACAGAGCACAAGGGGAAAATGGACGCCAGAGGGAAAATCTACGTCACGATCTCATGTCCTAACTCAATTGCTTTTTGCAATTTAAACTCAATCCTAATTTGTTCGCGCGTCAATGTATTACAGCTATTAGTAAAGAGCCTTCGGAAATCAGATAATATGCGAGTACACACAAGTTCTCATACTTGACAATTGCATCCAAAATCACGCCCATGTTCTGGCTTTACTTGAAAGCATAGCATTAGATTCCTTAATATGTAATCTGACCCTGTGGAAGGTTTTGCAGTGAAAATGACCGGGTTTCATCCCCCTTGTAAAATCCTATCAAATTTCAATTAGATCCCTCTTGACCTTCAAAAATGTCCCTTATTGTCAAGCCCCGCGCATCAAATCCCGGTACATGCAGGCCGATTCTTACATCATTCATTC
>JAQIWI010003136.1:0-10725 GCA_034698825.1 Deuterosminthurus bicinctus
ATCCTAATCCATCCGCGTAAGACATTTAGTCCTAATCCATAGTCCTAATCCCTAAAATGTTGGATTTTACACCCTTGCTGACAGTGTATGATACCCGAACGAAAAATACGGGTAGACTATACCCCTATCAGAATAATACGGGTATGGTATTGTAACCGGTATCAATTTTACTGAAAATACAGATACAGGTAATACCGGTTTCACTTTATTATAATACCGGTATTTTGCGGTTATACCGGTATTGAGTGCACAAAATCCTAAAATTCGTTGGGAATTCCTGTGCGACCAATTTTGAATCCTGAATTAAAACAGCATAATGGCCAACTCCAGTCAGTCGATTATATGTCTAAATCAGTTGCAATTGTTTAAAATTTCGTTTTAATTAATTTGCTAAAATCAGCTCAGTTAATGTCACCCGCAAACTTGCCTGGTTCCTAGTACAGTAAAGCAACAATATTTTCTTAGCTGTCGCATCAGTACGAAATTTAGGAAGTAACATAAACATCATACTGAATCGTCGAATTTGAGTTTTACTTGCCTTTGATATCACAATTTTTTGATATTCTAAATGACAAGCTATGCAGGGAACATTTTTTGGAGACAGCTAATTTGAATGGAGTATAGTGAGATGCTCGAGGACGTCAATTCATCCTGAAATATAAACGTAGCGGCTATTTTTCTGCTCACAGCCATTGGTAGTTTGAAAAACCGATATCCGTATTATTTATACGGGTATCGGTATGGGTATCGGATATTGAATAATAAGGGTACGGTATCGATACCTGTTAGGAAAAACAGATTTATTCGGGTATGGGTACTACGGGTAGTCGATTTTTTCAGGTATTTACCGGTATTTACTACGGGTATTGATACCGGTATCATACACTGCTTGCTGATATATATTTCGTGTCCTTTTATTGCCTTCGAGGCCCAGATGTCAGTCACGTGGTTCATCCATGATGGAGTTGCATGTAAGAGATCGATGGTGGATATTGTTGGAAATCTGGATTTATGTCGTTGCCCGATTGCATACATGAAGATGGAAGTAAAACACCGTGCAGTTATGATTCGTCGGGTCAAGTCACTTCGTCCTAATTTCATCACAGTAGGAGACTTCGCGGACTTGAGTTTTGACGTCGCTGTGAATATATGGGATGAAATTTTGAATCAACTGCTGTTCTTGCTATCTTTTTGAAAAGTGCTTTCTCAAATAATCTGTGGACAGATGATTATGATAGTGTTATGAAATTGACCCACAGTTGAAGCAAATTCCCACATTTTTCAGTTGTATTTCAAAAATAAGGAAGAATCAACGTCCGTGCACTTCTCTTGTGCATTTAGATTTTGAAATCAGATAGATTGTAGTTGTTGCCGCTGTGATGATCGCGTTAGATTTGCGGGTGTCCTCAACCTGTAAATAAATCTGCTCTCTCGTAGATGCGTATTTTACGGTACACTCTGTATTGATATTGATTGATAACTGATGTTATATTCTGGTCTTATTTATGGAAATGGTGTAGATTAATTCCAAATTGAACTTTTGTTGCCTGTAAGATTACAGCCAGTGAAATATGTTTAAGAGTTTCTAAACATTAGATGTCAACTCCAGTGGGCTGTGACGCTGTGAGTTAAAGCCACTAAAGTAGGAATAAGTGCTGAAATAGATCAACTCTGTAATATGTGATTATCAAGTACATTCCCGTTAAGCTCTCTTATGTTCATACGACTAAGTCAACAATTTTGCTAAATTGTTGTCAAATTTAATTCACCTCTTGGTTATTGGCATTATTTCTGTGCTGTTGATGTCATTCATACTTCCTGTGCAACAAATTCAGATGGCTTTTCATTTTGTTAAAATTCACTTACGGTGATTCTGAAACATCTTGTACAATTAGTAATATAAGTTTTGATTGTTTAATCAAACAGACACTGTATGTAATTTGTAAAACTAATAAAGTGAAAGTTATTAATAAGATAGAAATGTTTATTTGCCCGATTCAACTTATGGTTCTTACAGCATACCATGAATATTTTCATTTTCGAGTTTTACATAAATATTAAATTATTTACATCACAGCCGATTATATGCAGTTGTAATAATAGCAATGCCACAGCAGAGGGATCTGCGGTACTTCGTTTACGATTCCATACAAGTTTCTTAGCAAAAGTCATCTACAATTTTTACGGATGTTGTAAGCAATACTTATTAAATAGACAAACAACTTCGTCCTGACTTTTTCTTTTTAATGTAGACAATCGGCTCTGAAGTTTCCAAAATCATTGATTTATTTCGAAACGGAGGAAAAGGACCGGCATAATACAAATGAATAATTACTGACCAGCCGCTACAAACTCCTCAGGAATGTCAACAATATAATTTTATCAGATCAAAATAATTACCTCAAAAATTAGCTGACTAGTAGTCAATAATATTGATCAATTATGATACAATTAATGCAGACTTATTCAATTGCAGAAGAGATGAAGTTTTGGGTGACTCTGCAGCACAAAATTGCCGTTGAAGAATGCTACAGCTTATGACATTCCAATGAAGGGCTGCTCATATTGTTGTTTTTTTTTATTTGGGCTTAAACCCCACACGCAACCCACCCACTGCAAGTTTCCTAATCAACTCCATCAGAGTTTCAGGTTTCATTGGAATCCGTCACTTTTCAACCAAGTCTCTCAGGTTCATCGAGTTCATTGGTTTCCTCAAAATTGGCGCCACAGAGAAATGTAAGAAAACACTCAATATTTGGAGGGTACCGACTGTTACCCCTACCACAGACAGAGTAGTCGGACAGGAGCAAGCACTTGCTGTGCCACCGACTGTTGAGATGTAAAATCTCGGATTTACTTTATGGCTGGCATGAAAGAAGGATTGGTTTGGATTGCGTGGGTTTCATGCTCAGGCATTTAAACGTTGAAAAAATGGAGTGCGAACGCCCCCTGAATGTACAAGTTAAAACAAAAATTATCTGTGTGTACGAATTGTCCAGCCAATTGTTGGTCGATGTTCATGACCAGTACATCAAAAAATTACCCAAAGACCCAGAATTTCAGAATTGGTGACCAAAATGCCGGTAGCTTCAAAACTCTGTAACGGTTTTGCTGCCCGCCACCGTATAGACGGGGGAACTCATGTCTCTTTGCACTCCTAAATCCGGGTATAATAGTCTATATTCTACGCCGAGGATATGAGGTCACCAAATGCAGGAGCGGTTCTTCTGGAGATAGACGCCAGATGTACAAACTAATAGTTATTTATTTTCACACGCTTAGATACACTTAATAGTAAAGAGAGTTATTGATTTGGGAAAATTATATTAAGAGCCAACATGAAGTAAGTCTACACTTAAGGAATCCCAACTACCGACTGCAGAGTACACGAGGCAGCATGCTGAGGAGAAGGGACGCTACAGTTATTTCATCATCATTTAAAGTTATTTGGCCTACTAAGGGCTTTAGCCAATAGTAGGCGAGGCAGTAGCTCGTGCGACTGGAGAGCTTTTCATAGTAGGTCACTAGATATGTACATGAGCAGGGAGTGTGCTACAACTTCAAAAGTGTAAACCTATCTCTGAGCAACCCTGTATATTGATCAAGTTATCTTTAAAATAGCATTTGCTTCTTAGAAATGGTGTCTGCCTATATGATTGAAAGCCCGTCATATTCTATTTGCTCTAGACTTCGAAATGGGTACTTTTTTGGGTACCCGTACCTATTGTGTACCCACCCGAGTAGGTAATTTTTTCCATCATACCCATACCCGAAGAATTACCCGTTATGATTTTCAAAAATTAGGCACCCATTACCTACCCGGGTACCTTCCGTATGTACCCATACCCGTACCCGAAGTACCCATGATCTTTTTAACTTGTTAACGCTTAATTTCTTTTAAATGTTGACGTTTAATTGTGAACTGAATACTTTATGTTAAGAAATCAGATATGCTGAATTCAGGCGTTAAATGAGAGAACCGTGTATTTAATCAAGAAAACAACATTGCTGTTCTAGTTTCTACGCTTCTGCATAAAAAAATTCTAAGCAGAAAAGAAAGTTGCAATAAAAACGTTGAGGAAGACAGCTGTTACATAAATTCAAAAAAAAAACAAATGGTCCATGTCGCATGATTTTCACTAGAAATGTATAGACAAATGCGATAGAAATGAAGTGGGTGGGCATGAGGTAAAGATGATCAATTTTGTTGATGCCCTTCAATCAGTTCCCTTCTTGTTCAGAGTTTCCACATTCAAAGAAATTGCAACGTTACAATTACCAAATAGTATAATAAATAAGGCATGCACACGTTACAACAAATTCATGAAGCAAAGTCCAATGTGACGTCACTCAGGCGTCATTTTCTTCAGCTACACAAATGAAAAGCCATTTCAGTGTGGTCATTAAAAGTATGAGGCAACGCATTAAAGTCACTCTTCCCATACAAATTAACTGTCCATCCCAACATAAAAAAAAGCAGGAAGCGCGAATAATACCGAGTCATGAACTCGCTTGAGCCCTGCGGCCATATATCTTCTTGTTCAAGACTTGAAGCCATCCTCCTCGCCTCCACTCACACACCTTTTTTCTCCTCTTTACTCCTGCATAACCTTGAGCCGAGAGCCATCTGAAATTTCTTATAGCTTGTTTACACGTGCATGAAATGCCTTACAATCACGCTGCATAAGAGCACACACACACGCCAGAATCCAACAGTACATCGCAGACAAGTAACCTCGAACTTTTATTATTACAAAAATCGTATAAAGATTTAAATCCATATTCAAATTGGGATTCATCGCATGGATACTACTGCGATGAACAGAAACATTCTCTCATCTAGAATGTATGGAAATAATACTCACCATTTTGAAATTGGAGGAACATTTGCATCTTGCACCACTAAATGAATAGAAGATAAAACATTGTCTCTTCTCAGTATAGACTCTTGGTTCACTTCTAGACATGTGGTTACCACAGTTGCGGTTTTTCTATATTATTTGTTTCATTTTTATTCGAAACGACCACGGCATGTCCTAAGCAGCGTGCACTGAATGATATTGATCCGCTACCACCGAATCTTGGTATCGTCCACAGGTCAGTTAAGCCGTCCATTCACAGACAGACACTTGAACGGCATCTCGCCCGTAAGATTTGTAGAAATGCGCTCTCCATTTTCGTAATATCCAGTGACCATGAGCTTGAAGAGTTCAATGAGGGCTTAAGTTCGAGCTCAGCTCCACGTCTGGTGCTCACAGTTTCCGTACTGCGTGGCTTCCAGCCGGTCGGCGCGCAAACGTTGGAGGTAATGAAATGACCCATTCTAGAATCTACGTAAGTCCACAATTTTACATTCAAATGTCACCAGCTTTAGAATTAGTTTCAGCGTTATGCAAACAGGTACATAGTACATGCCTTTTAAATAAAACGCAACTACTGAACCTGAATTCATTCGGAACAAGCTAACTGAAGAGCAAACGAAGAATCCCCGCGGAAACAGAAATTCATGACGACCAGCAGCAAAAAGCAGATCCACAACCAACAGGATCTCCAAGGCGATGGGTCGGCGAGCTGTTCCACAGTTATTTCCTATCCAGGGACTGCAATGAATAATATTAAAATCCTTAATTTTTCTTTTCTAATTTCTAAAAATAACAATTAATATCACACCAAACTATGCCCAAAACATTATTGGCGAGGAAACTTTGGTCCATTTCATACTGACTTCTTCAACAGCATTTGCTTCGTCTTGCTTAGGTTAGATGACCCACGCAGAGCTAGGATTCTACCTTAATACAGTCGTTACTACAGTTGACAGTTGTAGGTGGGAACCCTGCCTTTACACTCTCAACGGCTGTTGAGAAGTAAAGCCCAGAGTGACTATATGGCTGGGATTGAAGAACGAGTTTAAGCCTTGCTATTGTCATAAAAAACAAACTCCTCTCCGTGCCTGTCTCTGTCTTTACCAACAATATTTTCAGTGGAAGACTCGATTGTTTTAGAATTCCGTGTAGGTTTTATGCTCAAAAGCTCTGCAGTTCATTGTAACATTCAGAGCCAGGCCCGAGCCTCTCCAGTATTGACTCTCCTTCTGCTAAAGCATCTCCAAGGTAGTGTCTGAGAGTAGGTTTGACTATCTTACACGTTCAAAGCATTAAACGCCGTTTTGTATTTGGATGTGATGATGAACACGTAAAAATTAATAAATCGGTTGCTATTAACCTTCAACATATGAATAAGAACGACGTACAGCAATGTAGGAGGACTACAATATAAAAGTCGGAAATGAGGTTCAGAAAATCATTTGCGACTGACTTACACGTATGACTGCCTTCCTGCGGACGAAATCCTCCATAACTCTTACTCTTATATTACATTCTAAGTTATCAACCAGGTGACGTTCTGAGAAAGTGGGACTCCTTTTAGGCAACCAACTGGAAAATTTGGACGTGCGCAGTAGTTCCGCCTGGTGCTTGTATTTCACTAGTTTCTATCAAGGAGCAAGAAGACTATAAGCCCACAAAGCAGCATGTCATTTGCATTACATTCCATCTGTCCAGGCGTTGAACTGCACACCAGTGCAGCCAGTACCTCAATTATAATTCGCGTGTGTCTGTCTGGAACTAGCTCTATTTTGCTCTAGCATCCTCACAAGTCCAAACTTGCAAGTTTAATGCAAAAGACAATTAAAAATTGCCAAGTTCCCCAAACAAAAGATTTCAATATCACTTGACGCAGAAGGTCCGAGTGAGATTTGGGACATCTTGGGCACCATCTTTCACAGTACAGTACATCCATCAAAGCGTACGACCAGTCGATTGGCCATGAGCTTGAAGAGTGAAATTTCGTCCAACTCCAAAGTCAGTAGGATATCCAGAGTGTAATCAACGGGTGTAGAATAGAATACGCATTCCCACAGCAATTCAATGGCAATTCCAATTACTGCAATGATTAATATTCCAATAATAATTTTCTTTGCTAATTTTTAAAACTAACGATTAATATTACCCAAAAGCTATGGTCGCTAGGTTCTTTAGAACATGAGATTGTAATCCATTTCATGCTGTCCACCTCAATCGTAATTGCTTCGTCTTAATTGCATGGTAAAAACAGGACTACAGACTGATACCACTACTACAGGCAGAGTAGTAGGAGAGAAGCCGACACTTAATGTGTCACCAGCTGTTGAGAACTAAAACCCAGAAGTACATGATGGCTGGGATGAAACAAGGAGTTTATGACTCAATTTTATTTTTAGAACCTTTTCTTCGTGCCTGTCTCGTCATTTTCCTATAGTATTTTCAGTTGAAGACTCGATTGTTTTGGAACTCTGCGTGGGTTTAATGCTCCAGCCAACGCTCTTTGCAAGCGGTTCAATACTGTAGCTCTTCTTGCCAAACACGAGCCTCCCCATTGTGGCAGAACTCAAGAAATAAATTACATATCTAAAAGCTTTGAGTTCTGCTTATCTTCTCCATGGTCATACAAATAAAAAAACCTACGTACGTTGAGCGGGCCCCGCTCAACGTTGGCCACTATTTCGAAAAACCACTATATGGCATACCACTATAAACAATATCCACTGTATTAGCGCCTGTTCCATTGAATTGTGGGGCACGTCACTGGAAAGTTCTTGAACTCCCATGTGTTCAAATTCAAAAAAATACTAATCTCGGTTGGAAATGACAAGTTAAAGGTAAACACAGTAATAAAAAACTTTTTGCGTATTGATTTAACTTCTGCTACCTTTCCCATGTTAGTCTGAAACCTCTTTTGATCGCATAGGAAATTTAATTTTGTGGCATTATGGCATGCCCCCTGATATTGTCATGTCATTACTTTGCATATATTAATTGTAATATTGCTAAGTGTGGCGTGACGACTCCTAGTCTTCAACCTTGTACTTCGTCCAGCGTCTTATCACTATGTGATCGACCGACTTTCTCTCTTGGAAAGTTTTCCTTCATACAGTGTGAGTGGAATTCTCGATAGTCGGAGAGTAGGCCTCGTCTTAACTACACCTACAATAAAGAGCGGACTAATTCTTGAAGTAATTTCTCTCTCTACACTTTATTTTCTCCAGCTCACGCACACACGCCCTACGCAACACTAGCTTCGACTTCCTGCCTAAATACCAGACTATAATTAAGGAAGTGGCGACCCCCCTCAACGTCACAGTTTCATAAACAGTTCGATCCGACTGAAAAAATCTAACACTTCGTAAATATTTGAGAGGTGTCTGTGCATTAGTCATCAGCTTTGGGTCAGTTGTAAGCAAAATAATGCGTAAATCTGACAAAATTGAGAGATTTTTGAAGATTTTGACGGCCGCTGTCCTTGTAGAGACGTCATTTTGTACTTTTATTAAACTTAAGTCGCCTGAAAATAAACTGAATTTGACCCGAACGACAGTTGAGCTTTTGTCTTCACTCGAAAACTGCACTGTGTATATTTTTGACTGGGCCTTGGATTCGTATGCCTCCACAAAGTATTTGCTCTTTTACTCACAGTTTGCAAGATGTGCCCTCGTTCTAGACGAAGAAACGAATTATTTCACAACACCTTCTAAGATTCCTGGCGATAACAAAAATGACACATTGAAACTCCGACCGCTCTTGTTGACAAAGTACACTCGAAATCGCATAAACTTATACCCTTCCGAGCCGCTATCAGCAACTCTGGACCATGAAGCCCGTATAGAAAACGTGTACAAAATCTTGTTGTGGTATGATGTAGCATTCAACTACGTTCTGGTCTTCGTGGGTAACAAGGAACTTGAATACATGGAGAACTTGAGCATCTTTCCAAAGTTCCTTAAAATTTCAGTACCCGCGGTGTACCTCTTGATATTGGACGAGCGTGAGGTAAAGATGATCAATTTTGTTTATGCCCTTCAATCAGTTCCCTTCTTGTTTGGAGTTTCCACCTTCAAAGAGTTCTACTATCGGCAGCTGCACCAAACCATTCACAAGGACCTTAAGCGGGCACCTTTTCTGAGTAAAATCTTTTATCGTATTCAAAAAACTGAGTGTGGGCTTGGAGTTCATCTGCCCGATATCTTAGAATGCGCGATAAATATGGCGTCTCAAAAGTTCAACTTTACCTTTTATAACTATATCGAAATTCCAAAAAACGTTTTACAACAGCAAATTTACTGCAATAAGTTCGACGTCACAAATTCATACGATGTTCTCACACAAACTCTTGCCCACAGGTCTTACGAAATTGATACCAACTATTTAATTGACGACATGAATACTCCGATCGGTTTTATTTGCATCAGCTCGGGGTATAAGAAAGGGATGATGGCCTTTGTGACAGCTCTTGATGTGTTGACTTGGATCGTGACAGCGATAGCCTGTTTGTGCCTATCGGGAACCATTGCTGCCATGTCTGTAAATGTCACGTCTTCCTTCTGGGGCAAGCTGCAATCATCAGCTCCTATTGTCGGCATGCTTCTGATTGAGCGATTGTATGGTTACGGTCAAGTAATTCGTTCAGCATCCAGGAAGGTTGTGCTGGTCATCACCCTGTGGGCATTTGGAGCAATGTTACTGGGGATGTGCTACAGTGGACACATGGTCAGCGAGATGACAACGCCGACTCTCCCACCTTGTCCTCAGGATTTAGAGCAACTTGTCCTGTCGGAGTATCCCGTTTTGACCGACTATATTTTCGTGGGCTATGATGAAAAGGATCGAGGGATTTTTAAAACAATGTTCCAAGGCTACAGTAACAGAGTTCCAAAGGGAATGATGAATAGCACTTTGGCGTATCTTGCGCGCAAGTTAGAAGAGTCTCACCTTGGAATTAATGAGAGTGTCAACTATGATTTGTTTGTATATGCAGACACGGCCCCTGCATTAAAGGCTTACGGCATGGCGAAGGCCATGGAGAAAAACAAGCAACGTGTTTTGACTGGAGGGAGTTTGCATGTTTTTAATGACGATTATCGTTTCATGTTTCATAGTAACTATCTTGTTTCATTGCTCCGCACGTTTTGGAGTACAATGTTTCATTGTGGTTTACGGAACTATTGGATCGATAGTTTAGATGCTGGAATGATTCGAGCTCTATTTAGAAATTTTTTAAAGGACTCGGACATGACACTGAGAAGACGAGCATCTCTTGCAAAAATCTGGCGTGACTTTGACCCCTTGATAAAGGGCGAGGCCTCGTGGAGCTCAACGACGCTGGTGGACTTGAGTCCGGCTTTTAAGCTCTTTGTTTTCACCATGCTGCTCTCCGTCTTGGTTTTATTCATAGAGCAATGTCCTTGGTTATTGATTCTCCAACTGATGCTGAGCACGTCTCGATATTATTTGGTTTCTCTAAGACGTGTACAAAGCAATTGTTCGTTTTTTCTACGTTGGAAATGGTACTGGCTTGTGCAAGTTATACGGAGGAAGTAAATTCGCAGGGTGTGTGAATATGTTGCAATTGTGTTAATATCATTACCTTCATAATCTTCAATCCACATTTTTGAAAAAGTACTTTTCAAAAAGATAGCAAGAACAGCAGTTGATTCAAAATTTCATCCCATGTATTCACAGCGACGTCAAGACTCAAGTCCGCGAACTCTCCTACTGTGATGAAAGCAGGACGAAGTGACTTGACCCGGCGAATCATAACTGCACGGTGCCTTGCCTCCATCTTCATGAATGTAATGGAGCAACGACATAAATCCAGATTTCCTAAAATGTCCGCCATCGATCTCTTACATGC
>JAQIWI010003137.1:0-10725 GCA_034698825.1 Deuterosminthurus bicinctus
TTATAAAGTGTATTTACATAACTGGTTTTAGTTGAGGCTAATCTAAAGCTGATTTCATTAGAATCGGCGGGTATGTTTTACATGTGTCCTTACTTGGATTTGGCGGATTCAATTTGAACAGCATTAAGACCTAGTCAGCAGGACAGCCACGTTATGAAAGATTATCGCCTCCATTCCTCCCACATTTCATTTGATTTTTCGCTCTAATGATTTCTATACTTTCTCCCATTTGCACTCCTGTCACAAATCCTATGAAAGGCCCAGACATGACTGAGCGTGCATATGAGCCTGACTGAAACGGGGAAATTTATTGAACTGCGTCAATGGGCTCCTCTCTCGTAGTAATGGACGAGAAGAAAGCATATAAAATGCGACTTCTATCTACACTTCTATGGATATACGATTCACTTGGGACTAACTAAAGTATCTCTGCATATGGAGGAGCATTTAATATGTCCACTGTAGTGACCCTTCAGTTAGGATGATTCTGAATGCGGAATTTGTGACGTGGATCTATCTGAAAATGACAAACACGAGTCAATATCCGGAGGGACTCATCCTCCAATTTCCTTTTTTCTCGCCTTCCAAAACCTCAGTGCTTGTAAGGAGACAGCAGACTGTGACTTTTTCAGCAGAGATTATATGACGCAGCTATCGTACTCTCTGAGGCAATAGGAGAAGATGATTTCCTCGCTGGAGATTCCAATATTTCTTGGACACGACCCAATGTCCGAAAGTGAATCAACTTTCTCTACCACGATTTGTATTTGATTTCATTCACTCTTACTGTACATTCTCCAAATTGCTACACAACTTCTAGCCGTTCTTTCCCTGTCTCTTTCTGGTATTGTATTCGCTCCATCAAACATTTCCTCTTACTTTCTTCGCTTACACAGAGCATGCTTTATGCCCTCACTTCGAGCCGTTCCATATGGGCCAATATGTAAACAAAACACGTCTACTTATATGCACTGAAGGCCTTCCGTCTAAGCGGATAAGGGACGACAAAGAGGAAAGAAAGGGAAATATTGAAGTCAAAATTGGAAGCGCTCGACAGAGGCAGGACCATAGTGAAAAAATACTTGTCTTGTAGGGAAGACAAAGGGGAAAAATAGGGTGAAACTCATAAATTCGCACGTTGTCTCGCCTGGAAATCCAATAGAGACGGTCTAGTGTGCAATGTGGAACACATGTCACCACCATATGTATACGTTGTACAATGAAGCTGACAGAGTCAAGTCTCTGTCTGTCACTCTATATTTCACATTGATTTCCACGCACAGCAGCCAAATTTCCATTGATATTCCCCTCTCACTCCGTTTTACTTTTATTGTCAGTGAAATTACGAACTCAAGTCAGTCAAACTAGCGGACCGGATTCCATCTCTAATTTTCTTGTTCGTCTCGTGTCTCTCTCCATTTCTACAAAGCACAGCACTCAATTACTGTGCAGGCAATTTTCAGTTAGAAAATAGCGCGAATGAAATATTAGCTGGGGATCGTAATGTATGAAAGTACCTCCTGCTGCTGTCATTGAGCATTAAACAGACGGATGCCTTAGTGTCAATAAATGCCCTCACATTTGACTCTGTCTTCGTCGTTGTGAAGAAGAAAAGAGATGAAAGTAGCTTCTGTTCCAAATCTTGCGCTCAGTGACCCACTCATCCAATGATGAGGGAAGATCATGTTAATGCGTAATTTTATTAAAATTCATACTTCAGAAAGACTCACACAAGTGCACGTGCGTGCGGAGGTTAGTTTATTGAAAACTAGAATTCCCTTTCGTCCTTCCGTACTGAGATATTCACGCACGCACGCATTAAGTGCTAGAGTATTGTATTACACATAAAAGAAGAGGGCATCAAAATACGTTTACAGTTGCACAAGCTTAAGTACTATTGCATACGATCATAACCATGTCGAAGCTGTAAGGAAATATGCTCGTAATAACCAGTTAGCAGTAAGAATGTGCAATGTTAGTGCCCATATGTACTTACACATAATAAAAATACATATTATACTCATAAATCTTCATTTATGTATATTGGAAGCTAATTTTACTTAATGTGAATTATTCCAGGTCTCATGGATACGACGAAAGGACTACCACCTACTCACAGTGGGACTGCAAACGTACAGCAGTGATGATCGTTTCCAAGCTATACATGCCCAAAGTCCAGAGGTAATTTTGTTACGTAAAAACCTTGCCATGGCATAAGAGTGACCATTAGCATTCAACAACTTTCACCACCAATCTCCGGTCTTCTCTAGTATGCCAATTCTCACCCAACTTCGCTCAGATGCACATGATGTATGGGAGAATAATCAGGTTACACAAATAATTGCTCCCCTCTGCCGTATATTTACATCCTTCACGCTTGGCAAACATTTCACGAGGGATTCATTGTGTAGGCCAATTTGCACATAAGTCAGCCTCATATAATTAGAGATACACAAGGACCACAATCCGGACGTAGTTGAACTTAATTACATTCCGCACAGAGAACACAGGGAATTCCCATATTGTCAGAGAGTGTATGTAGCTTGTATGTGTGTCTGTGAATATGTGAAATAATGGAAAACTAGGGTAAAAACTTAGGCTCATATTCCAACCAAGTTATCTTGTTTTTGACTTAAGGGGACAGTGTGTAAATTAAGTGGGACAGGGAAGGAAGCTAACATAGAGAGATCTCAATGCTGTTTTCATGTTAACTTGAATGAGCATGACTACTCGAATCCCTAATTAGTCATGTACTGTCTTGATGAATCTTTGCAACTGCACAACTGCCTTTTAAACTTTCTTCCGTTACTTTCTCTGGCAAGAAAGTTGGTTTGAAAGGGAGTTTCGACGGAACTAATCCTACATGCTTAAGGCCCCGCCTCTCTTCTTCCCACAGGGGTCTCAATGTACAAGCCCAATAATATTTTCAAGCCTCGTTACGCCTAACAAATACATCCCCATATGTTTGCCTATTAGGACAAGAACTACTTTGGCCGTATTGTGAAAGTCACAATTCAGCTGTGTATTATTTCTCCGGACTCTTCTTTCCCGCACTTGTTCTGCTTCCTTTTCATCGTTCAAGAGAGGGGAAGGCGGTGAAAGTTTTCTTTCATGTATTATGGATCTAACTGTAAGAGGCAGGAGCATTGGGATTGCAAACAGGGAAGCGGGACAGAAAGAGCAAGATTTACGTTGAAGGCCGCATCCCTTTATACTCACTTTACACTACATTTCAGCTTACACACTGTGGCTACGCTCCTGTTGCAAATGTGAATCCTTTTGGGAGAGAAAGCTCCCTGGTGAGCAACGCCTGCATAACCATAATCATCATGAATTTTTAAGCTTCTGCTTCTTTTTACCCGCCTTTGCGAGCTGCACTGCAATTTTTCAAGTGAATCCACGAATGAACTATGTCTTGCTTAAGGAACAATGCTGTTGGCTGTTAAGACACTGGGTAGGTTGGTTCCCTGAGGCCTAAATTTAGCTTTACATGCAACCTTCCAGTTTTCCTTACGCTCAAATCTATAGAAAGCCGCATTCAGACCAGTTTTTATGTACCCGAATGGTCCTTGAGCCCGATAGCCAGGACGATAAGGAGAAGACAGATCGTCAAGGAGTACAATAGCACCACTCGTCATCATATCCAGCAGACGGCATTTAGAATGAAAGGCTGCGGGTTAGACGCAGGCGATCAAGATCAGTGGTGAGACAGTATGGGAAGGAATGAAGGAGAAAAAGCATTTCTTTAGCAGTGTCTGTTAAAGTGTGTCTCTGTGCATAAGAGCAGACGTGCATGAAAATGCCAAGCACATAATAGAATTGGTAAAAACGGACTTTCACCGCTCAGAACAATGGAGATGTCTGAGTGGGAAAGGAGTTGTGAAAGAGTTGAGAATTTTTTGGCAAAGTATAAGCTGTTGAAAGGATGATGAGAATGAAAGCAAGAGGAGGAAAATGAAGTAGAACATGGTGGAGAAGAATGAGTGAGAGAGAGAAAAACTTTTGTACTTTACTCTCTCTCTCTGTCCCTTTGTTGTAAAGTTGAAGATTTTTACAAGCTTTCACCAACATTGTTATGGCAGTGGTTATCTAGCAGTGGGACGACGACAGGCTTGTTGTTTGTGAGCAAGAAGTAAAAGTGTGTACAGACCTCTACAACCTCCACATGGGAATTTCATAGTGTACATGAAATAAACACATAATCTAACGCAGTCATTTTGGATTACCAAGTCCCCAAGCTTAACCTGTTTTCCCCGTTTTTGAGAACTGTCATAAAAATCCCTATTGTCTCCCTCGTTTCCTCTTATTCTGACATGACTTCAACCTGCTTAAGATTTCCTTGTTAACGGCAGGCAGCAAATGATCCTATGGAGCTATGTATATGGAGCAATCAGTATAGAGTTTGTTGAACTGAAAATTGGAGTTTTAAATACGCACAATAAAACTGGAGTTATGCTGAACATAGGGAAGATTTTAGTCAAGGAGTAATTCGTGTGCACTTGTACTCAACTTCACATCAATGTACTATCTCTTTTCCTCACACAGCACATACTGACTTATCTCTTTCCAGTTGCATTTTTATGGAGTCATTCTGACAAAGACATTTCCTCCATTTATGACTTGCAGAAGTGACTTCTATTTTCAGTCGTAGCCACCCGTTAGACTCTTTTTTGTCTAGTGCTATCAGCATTGCAGTAGTAGGAAACTTGCGCTAGAGATACCATTGGTAGACTAATTGAGTAACTGCATTGCAGGATTTTTATAATTAAAACTATGTGTAACTGCACGTACTAACGATGTTACTTGTGCGGGAACACAATGACCTCGTTGGCCAAATTACCAAAAAGGTTTGCACATAAATGTAGATAAATTCATACACTCTGTAAATGTGAAAAAGCATGCTGTGAGCAGGCTTTACTAGCCTATGTGGTTGAACATTATGGGATGTCATTTACATAGAGAAATACTAAAGACATCATCTCCTGGTCATAAGGATCAGTTACCTTCGCTATAATAGAAGCCAAGTACAGCTGGCCCCCTGATAACAATGATGTGACTGGGTGTGAACAGCTGAATTGATGATCCACACACACACAGAAGCTTTTAGTTAACTTACGTTCGACCGCCTCCAAAGCGGATTTCTAATCAGCTTTGGCATAGCTCGCTTTTAAGGACGTCGTTCCCAATTATCAGTCTTGTATGGGTAACATACTGCATATTTGAATGTATATAGAGCATTGCTGATACAAGTTTTTCTGCTCGATCCATTCCATAGATAAAAGCCACGAGAGCTAAAAGAACCCAAGAGAATAGCTAAGTCCAATGCATCTGTACCTCTGCCTAGATTCTTGAAAGGTCGTAAACTTAAGCACAACGGTCATCATCGGGCTATCCGATGATGGGTACAGGGAAGGCCATTCACTATTATATCCAACAACCCTCCCCACTACATTTTTCTCACATAACCCTGCCCCCATGCATATCAAAATTTGGCTATGGTATTTCCCTTTTTCTGGATTGTGCAACCGCTTGCCGACTGGACAGTTGGTAGAGCAAGTGTTTGCCGTGTAACTGATAACCGGCGCTTGTGTATCGAATAGGGTAGTGGTCGAACGACAGTTGACTGACGATTTTTATCCGGCAATAGTTGATCGAAGGCCAATGACCGAAACATATTTGCAGACAGGCAGTTAACCGGAACGAACTATTGCATCGATATACACCCAAAAAAATGCACAGAATTTCTTCAAGTAAACTACACACTCTAAAGTTGTGTACTGGGTTGGATTTATTTTTTAATGTACGTACAAACTCCTGTCTGAAACGGAATGCAGACTTAGTAGATTTTATTTACAATAGGATGAAGGGGCTGAACCCATGGGTTGATAGTGGATGGTTGGAAACTTTGTATTAAAGGTAGCAGACTCGCAGGTCTTTTTAAATACGTGTTGTCATATTTCGAAACCTACAGTGAAGTACACAAAAAACATGATTTTCTGGCGTAGAAGGGGTAGTGGTAACTCTAGGCTTTCAGTTAGCGACTTTGAATGTGTGAAGTTTTCTGTAATTCTTGGCTATAAGTATAGTAGTAGTATCTGGCCCTACCACCCTAAATTTCTCTTAAGCTTTAAATTTAATATGAATTCATTATTTAATGCGATTCAAATAACCAAGCGGTAGATTGATTATTTTTCGATCTAAATTCCAGACAACAGGAAAACCTGGCACTTGAAGCGGAAGTATATATACTTCTAGGAAAATTATCGAAATCATTCCTCTTGAATGATGTTACAGTACAGTTAAAAACTTTGCTTTTACTTCCACGCTAAGTCAGTCATGAAATCAGTTTTACGCGATATTTTTATGTATGCAAGATGTTCTTTCGTTTCTGAATTTAAGTGGGGCATATTTGGTAAACTGCCTGTCGGGAATTTGTTTTCGGTCTTTGGCCTTCGGTTAACTGTGCTCGGTCAACTGTCTTCGGTTATAAATCGTTCACCCGTAAGTCTGTTCGATAAACAGAGGCTGGCCAAGTGTTTGATGGTAAATACTTGCTCTACCAACGGTCCAGCCGGCAAACTCTCTACCCCTCTTGTATTCAGTCGTCGCAGGTTGATAACAGGAGTATGAGAGGGAAAATTCACGCAAACATACGTGAGGTATTCATCATTATCATTATGAAGTATCGTCATTCATTACAGTTAATTAGAGCAGACGATATTTATCTTGACAAGCTCATCTCCCTCAAGGGGACCAGGAGGTTAAATTTACAACTGAAAGCGGAGAGAATGTTTCAAATCATTGCTTATATCTGGGGAATAGGAAGCATGAAAAAGCAAAAATTTATAGTAATAGCCCAAACGGTGCCTTGACTGTTTGAGTATGCAGGGTTTAAATAACTCGTTTATTATTAGATATGAAAATTATGTTTATGCTGCTGTATGAGCCCGGTAAACTTTCGCCATGAGATTATAAATGTTCCTGCTACTTCCACTCACCACTGGAAGGTACGCTTGGGAACCTGCACTTCTTTCAGATGTGGTGAGAGTGAACACTTTGCCCTCAAGGCATGGCTTTCACTTTACATATCACAAAGGAACGAAATGGAAAGCCTCCAGAAGAGAGCTTTGACGATATTGCTTTACACGATGGCTATGGATTTATCGGTAAAGTGATTATAAAGTTTATGCTAACTTTCTTCACTTCTTCCTCCACACAGTGAAAGTGGCTGATGTATGTCCTTAGTATTTGAGACTGGAGAAAGAGGGTCCCGGCGAGCAGCAAATTACTTTCTCCGTGAGAAAATTATCCGCATAGTCTCACCAAAAGCCGTCATTCATGCGAGAAATAATGAAGGGAGAAAGAGAAAGAGAGCTATGTGAAAAAGCATGGAATTTTCTTCAATAATACGTCCTCTCAGATTTACATTCATAATCAGGAGCTATGTGCGCTAATGCGGAAGAAATTAGAGAGGAGACTGTTTTGTTGCTAGCTCTGCTGCTGCTGTTACTGCGGAAATGACCATAAAATTAATTTGAATCTGTGGGAATAGGAGAGGACAAGAGAGGGGATGGAGAAAGACTACTAATGTCCCCAATGAAGGTGTCTAGTAGGATTAACCACCGTGCTGCTAGCCTTATGCTCGCCAAATGGATTGAATAAAAGATAAGCCCTTTTGCGGCCTATACAGGGGAACACATAAATTTTGCAAAATCCTGCAATACTATCTCACAGTAGGAAGAGAGCCAATGCATTCGCCACGCATACTTCCAGCGAACTCCATTAATTTCACCCGTTTTCTTTCTCTCCCGGTGAAACCATTGGGACAATGACGTCGCCTACGACGACGCATCATGAAAATAAACATTTCCCCAGTCGCGCTATACGGATGCATCCACTTATTTCATATGCACAGTCCATTAAGCAAAGGGGGAGAAACTCTAGTGAAAGTAACGTAGTTATGAGAGACAAGAGCAGTGCAGTTTGCAGCATTGAGCTTGCACGAGGGATGATAGCGAACGGGCAACTTCAATTACTTTGAAGCTCAAAGGTCGCTGAATGGACTGTCTCGATGGAGTATGATGGCTTCAAATACACGAGCTTGGATGAGGTGGGCACGCAGTGGTTCCCCAGCTTTGCCAGCAGAGATTTATAGTCCAGAGTACAACACAGGCCATATTCATCATCGTAGCACTTTCAGAAGTGAAAAAATGGACGGCCTGAAGCATGAAATTTTATCGGAATGTTGCAGAAGCATGGGGGAAACATTCTTTGGAAGTAAGAGTTGCAGAAGATCTTGTACAACTTTGGTGTACATGTAATGTGCAACGGGAAATCTCCTAAGTGGATGTACCAAGAAGTGGGCTATTGTTGACGTATAAAAAGGCACTTAAAAATCGAGGAAACGCCATTGGGGACAGTATGATTTTACTAAGAAAATTCGGAGAATTATATAAGGATTATATTACTCTAAGCTGTCGCTGATAATAATGACGGCTGAAATATATTGCATTATTTTTACAAGTGTGAAAGGAAAAGCTATGGAAGAGTTAAGGACGTAAAGTTAGTGGAGTTGTTTGAGAGGATGAAAGATTGCGATCGGGTGAAGGAGCATTAAGTGATGAGAATCATTAATCTTGTGGTGCGAGAAAGAGATGGAGTATAATCCTTCATTGTCTCTTTGTTAAATTCCCAACAGGATTGGACTTTGAAAATCAAATACGTCCAACCCCGAGACGCAGGCGTCTATGAGTGTCAAGTCTCCACTCATCCTCCCTCGAGTATTTTTGTCAAACTCAATGTTGTGGGTAAGACTAATGTAGTGATACCTCTGTAATGTATGGGAGCTGTGTAACATGTGGAGCAATCCAAGTCTCTGCTACAGTAAAAGCTTCTCTTCTGTCAAAACTTTGCCAACATTATTTTTCGTTCTACCCCGGTGACTACCGTTTTCCTAGAAAAACCCTTTCTGCATTGGTCATTTTATTTTGCTTCTTCAATGTAGGACATTTACATCCTCAAATTTCCTTTGGCGGTCCCCTGCTTTTAATGAGCAGTGTAAAGGTCCTTTAAACCTGTTGACCACATTAAACATCCAAAAGGACGGAGAACTGATATTTGACACCCGACCAAAGCGTTGTAGCCCTCTTTCGTTTGATTAACCTTCAGCTATCTGCCCAAACATACCTCCCCTTTAGAGCACATAATTTTTACGTAGTGTTACTACTTCTAAGTTTCCCGTACCCAACAACTTTTACCCGCACTAAAACCATACTCTCTACCCCAAAGGACCTGTCCTTCGGCCTATACGTATCATACCATTTCCCTCTTTTTATAAGGAAATAGACAGTGAAGTTTAGTAGATTCGGAAACTTTACCACACGAAGAATGGTCTTATCTGAATTCATGCAATTTTTCCTACCTGACAGAGGCCCGAGCTGAGATTACTGGAGGACCTGACAAATATATCAAAAGTGGCTCTAGCCTTCGTCTCGTATGTGAGCTAAAACAAAGCACTGAAGAACCTGACTACGTCTTTTGGTATCAGGTAAGGAGATCTTTTTTCACTCACTCTGCTCAGTTCTTATCGCTGATACTAATGTCCCGTGTGGTATGTTTCCAGGGTTTAAAAATGATTAACTACGACCCTAGTCGTCAAGTAGAGGTGACCACAGACCGATATACAAGTACCCTCGTCCTTCACAACGTGCAAAAGGGTGATTCCGGTAACTACAGTTGCGTCCCGTCTAATTCCATACCCGCCAGTATATTTGTCCATATATTAAACGGTACGTGCGTATCCTCTCAAATTTTCTTCTGATTTACATCTACAACATCCAGCCGTGTCTGTTTATGTCTGCGTGCAACTGAATCGCGCCGAAGGCTGAGCAAAACTTGAGATCTAAAAGTGATACTGCTTTACTTACTTGTGAAAACTTTGCTCAAAATGCTCAGTCAAGCTTGCATAGGAAATTCCAGGATCCCTTTCATTTTGATTTGGCTCACAATGCTTTACCCTTCTATATAGTACAACTGTATGCAAATGTGCAGAAACTTGTTTTGGTCCCAGATGTTCTCATACTTCCCTCTTTCAAAATCGCTCCTCTCCTCTTAGTCTTCAACAAAGTGAGAATGAACGGACAAGCATATGTATCCGCTTGACAGCTATCACCATCACAACAACGGCTCCTCCTTTCTTCACAGTGATCAGCACTTGTCCCGTCCATTCTCTCTATCTGTCGGCTGGAATTTGAAATAAACTCTAAAACTGCCGTCCCCCTCCCCTCTGGCAGTCAAAAACTTTACTGATACTTATTCAACAACAGTGGAACCACAAAAACATCCAACTACTGCATGTTCGTACGGCGATAAGCACCGTTGAAAAGAGACTTGCTTTAGGATAAGCTTTAAAGCCAACAGTCTTTCAAAGAATGGAACAACAAGAGAGCCAAAGACCTTTTTCTTCCTCTTACTTTCCCTTCTGCCTCTCTCTCTTTTCTACCTTCTTCATAAACCCTTGTCTACCTTGTCTATAGTGAAGGAGCTCTTTTACTTTCTCTTATTCTTCTCCTCCTTGACAGTCTCACACGCACTCCTGGCCCTTTTGTGCACCTTCAACTTGCACTTTCTGTACAAGAGGAAGCTCTTGAACTTGTTACTTCTATCCACCAACCACTCAGTCGTCAACGTCTGTAAGCAAGCTAGTAATGCTGAAGGGATTGTAGT
>JAQIWI010003138.1:0-10723 GCA_034698825.1 Deuterosminthurus bicinctus
GATATTGTAGCACAACCCCCCGATATGGCGACCATCTTCATCTGTAAATCGATAAAGTTTCGAAGGATAGGAGTCGATAACGATGTGTCGATGCCGTAAGAACTGATGAGATGCATCGCACGGTAGCACAATTGACTGTAAGTCGACCTTGCTCAAGACAACATCCCGTGTAAACGGCAGCGGTCTCTCCATTACCAAATTCTCGATTCCGTCATCATCATTCACGGCAACGCCTCGTTTGAACTTCAAAACTTGAATGTTTCCTAAATTTAAAACTGTTAAGATGTCGCTGGAACTTCCAATGAAAATGTAGTGGACATTATTTGGGCTGAGATTGAAGGGGAACTTAAGATGACCACGAAGTTGGAATCCTTTGTAGTTTGAATTAATTTGGATCATTTGTGTGTCAATCCGTTGGTTTTCTAAAGGAGATTCGTGTTGATTGTTAAGGTTTTGTAAGTTTAAAAATGCAAATGCAATTTCTGTCTTGGTAGAAAATCGTAGAAGCCCATCAATCGGAATCATGAGAAGGTTTGTGTGATTGTGGAGATAGTTTTGAGTTTGGAAGATTGTAGGAACATCCGTAAGATAGCGCTCGGATATGATAAGTTTGACAGACTCGAGGAGTAAAATTGAGTGGAGAAAGTGCGAATGGATAGAATTTTGTGGGAACGTTGATGCGTTTGAGAGAATCAGTTTGATTGCAGAGCCACGGTAGAGTTGGTCTTCGATAAGAGGTGTGTCAGTAGGGATTGTTGGGCACAGGAGGAACGAGGTCAGCAACTGGTAAATTTCCATATTGCAAAATGGAATCTGGTTTAGAAAAAGTTGTTATTATTTTATAGCACTGCTGTTGTTCTCGACTTCATTCCACGGTGTCCAACTGGATTCAACTGCGTCGAAATTTATTTTACGATGTCTAAAAATCGTGCTTCATGCACGAGCTTACTAATTTTTCCAAACAAACTTTGCACGCAAAGACTCAGTTTTTGTACGCATTAGCATTGAAATGTCGTCTGATTGACAATAAATAATACGTGAAACGAGCGCTAAACAACGCGTAGCACGCAATTCGGTTGAATTTCCTCTAAAATGTGTGCACGTAATGTCACTGAACGATTGAACATTGAATAATTCCCATTTTCTACCTCACTTCAGTGATTAATTCTCACATAAGTAGTGCAAGGTTTGACACGTGGCAATTTTTTTGAATAATATGAAGTGTACTACTTCTCTCGTTGTTCATTGCTTTACATTATCACATTTACTGCGTTCACGAATGGCCAACGTGCTTATAGACCATATGGCAAACTCAATTCCCTAAGTTTCAATGTTGAATTTCCATACTCAACACCAAAAATTCCTGATACATCAAAAATTTTATAATGAAAAAGGCTTTCCAAGGGTTATACCTCCTGCAGGCTGCATTTCTGACCAAATTTCTAGTCTCAGAATTCACATACAAGCTTTGTGGCTGCTTCACCCGCCGCAACAATGGCCATATTCACTTTCGATCTACCATTTACTCCATTATTAACGCAAAATGTAGCTACCACTTTGTGGAATAGCTCACGCCAAACTATATCTACTGGCCACCGCTCATGAAAAAGCGCAAATGACGAGATCAAGAGTCCAACTCCAAGAAGCTGAAATGCTGGATTCAAAGTATGCAAAGTAATTTGGTTCCACGAGCTGGTGGTTTCCAGTAACGAATCGAAATCGCGCCATATGGCGGCAAGATTGAGTTTGCTTTTCAAGCTTCTTCTCCCAAAGATTGTTGGTTTGAGCTGGCTAAAAAGAGTGAACTCATGAAAATGTTCAAAAACGAATGCACGTGAATTCTCGGCATCATTTATGTCATTCCAATATTGTAGAAGTCCAGGTTCACATATTTTGGCCACAAACTTTCGAAGTATTGGCAATAGAGAGTTTGATTCCAAAACCATCTGATTCTTACTATTGAAAAATGGCAATTTCCGACGACCAGAATTGCGTAAGCTGCTGCTTGACATTCTACTCCATTGCCCGGCGGCCTTTACCGTCACTGGTTTGTCAGCAAAAACAAAGAGCATCTTGGAGCTCTTGAGACTACTGATGTTCGGCCGATTTTTAAACCATGCCTTGTCAATTAAATTCACGACCGACTTTAATCGCCGCAAATCATTTATCAGTGTTGAATTCTGTCCGGGATTATCCTCCAAATAGTGATGAATTTTGTCGAGAATGTACGCAACATCTCTTTCCGTCCCGTTTTCAATCACAGTACGAAAATCTGAAGTCAAAATCGGACACTCTACAAGTGAAAGTTCGTGCATATTTTGAGGAAATGGTGGTAAAGACGGCGCCGCAAGCTTACTGATCATTTTTCCGCTGTAGGTCATCCCAAGTAGCATTGCCCCGAATGCCCACAGAGTGAGGATCGGGGTGCATTGTCTGGATGCAGCAAGATTCATTTTTTTCTGGATGTAAAATCGATCTAACAAAAACATCAGAACAACAACGGTGGACATCTTGAACCTCGTTAAAAAGGATGTTGTTGCTTTAGTAGACACGCCGGCCACTGTTACTGACAAACCCACGCAGGCTGCTATTGTGACGATCCAAGTTGACGGATTGAACGCTTGTACAAAAGCCATGAAGCTCTTCGGACCGGTTTCCACTACGCAAGTAAAGCTAAATTCGTAGTAGTACAAAAAATAATTGATGAATTCACAATGGACAGAGCTTCTGCGAGTAAGGTAATTTCTCGGGCGTAGCTCTTGGTATGACTTAATAGTAATAATCCTTTGTCGTGGGCATGAATGGGAACAGTGACGGTAGGTCGAGTTGAATTTTTCAATGAGCGAGCCCAAGGTACAAGCATTTGCAGACAAGTTGATTTTCCAGCCAAGTTTACACACTCGTGGAGAACTTCTAGAGACTATACCAATTGTAGAATGTTGCAGATCTTCGTGAACCATTTTGTGTAGATGTTGCAAATGGGACTCTTGCAAGGTTTTGACTTTAAACAAGAAAGGGACTGACTGGAGAACATGCGCAAATCCGACAATATTAACCTCCTGATCATCCAGTATCATGATATACAATGCAGGTGCACAAACTCTCAAACATTCGGAGAACATCGCATGTGTATCGACCGAGTAGAATCGCTCCTTACTCATGAACATCAAAACATAACTAAATGGTATATTGTATAAGCTGATAACTTCCGGAATGTAAGCTGTAGATGGTTGCCCTGCTACATCGATAGAAGTGACTGCTGACGGTAACAGATTGATCAAATTTTTAGTGTGCTTTGTAAATATAATATGCGGTTGATGAACTTTGAAGCGTGGATTCTCAAGTGTCTTATTCCGATATTCCATACACGTATCTATAAAGACGGCACAACTTATAGACTTGGAATAGAAGATGACGTATGTGGTGGAGGTAAAGGGGTCCAAGTAATCGTCTAATGCCCACCCAAATGCAAAAACGATGCATTGTTTTAGCGAAGAAAGTAGCTCTTGTGTGGCTGTTGTCAAGGGTTTATCTTTGTTTTGCTCGTTTAGCTGGATCGATCCACTTGCTGAGGTCAACATAAGGAGTGCGAAAATCACGACAGTGTATGCTTTATACATTTTATCAGTTTGGATGTAATTCGCGGTATCTTGTAGTGGATTGTTTTTTTTTCTTGTGCTCTGGCTGTTCTCAAGTCGTGAGGTAGATTATTAAAGCTCTGTGCGACTTCCGAGCTCCTGTTCGCAGTTCGCTCGAATTGGTACTTTGCTGACTCTGACAAGAAAATTTTGTGTAAGTTCCTAGTTCAACAGCAAAGCAATTTAAAATCAAACATGAGAGTTGGACTTTTAATGCGTTATGCCCGCACGACCTGGTTAACAATCTGATAGCAGCAGCAGCGCACTTACCAAATTAGGAAAAAAGCAGAAGGGTACACCCAACACGCATTCAATGATACTTTAATGATTGTCACTGTCCAATCAATAAGGACTCTTATTTCTTGAAAGCTCTTCCCACCGTTCCAATCACGACACCATATTCAAAATTAAACACGAAGCAAGTCTATGGCTTGTGATGCGACAGGCTGGAACCAGTGTTGGGCAAATTCCCGGCAATCTAAATCGGTGGGAACTTTCCGGAAAGTTTCCGGAAATCTATGGGAATTTTGGGAATTTTATGGGAATTATTGGGAATCTAGCAATATCCTGTATAATACTATAGTTTCCATACACGTATGCTCAATCTCCAAATACTTAACACATTGTCTAATTTTGTGGATTTTAGTTGCCTCACTTAGCGGCAGAACCTTGCGTTTCACTGAAAGTAATATGTTAGGTCATTCAAATAGCTGGGCTTCTTAAATCTACCAAGTGAAACACGTTTAAAAAACAAGTTTTAATGAATAATTGCAGTACCTAAATCAAATTGGTGCAACCTAAGTACATCAAAATAAAACATTTATTATTAGTACATTTGCCATTTTTGAATCACTAGATTCACAAATCAAAATCATGCATGCCCTGATTTTCTCTCTGCAGGTCTTGCCTTTTTGGCTGCATTGTTGCATTTTTCGAAGTTACTGCCTAATAGTTGTAGCATTTTTGTCACAAATGCATTAAAAAATATATAGTATATTTTAGAGGCAGTATATTTAAGTAGGCTTAAAAGTAAGCAAATACGCTATTAAATGAGTATTTCCGACAAGTTTCTCAGAAAATGAAGATTGCCAAAGATTTCCGAAGATTTCCATGAAGATTCCCAGATTCTAAGGTTGTGTATAGTTAAGATTGTGTACCATCAATTTGTGTACGAGGGATCTTGGTCTTTGTACAAAACAACAGATAAGGCATTTTACCTGTAAGGTCGATATCATCGTATCTTACGTGAAGAAGGCCACCGTAAAAGCCGGACCCTATGGCAAGGATGCGGAGGCGTCCGTTTTCTTCGTAGATTTGGACACATTTGTTGTCAACTGTAACGAATTGTTTAGCTTGATTCATTAAGGAATGGCAATGTGAGAATAAAGATAACTGAGGCTGTGGTTGAAAAATGGATCGGAAATGGTAACGAATAGCATCCGTTACTATATGTATTTCTCATGTTGCTGTGAAAAGGTCATCAGTATTTACTGCTACTACAGGGTGTCACCCTGTCGTTGGACATTGTCGCAGAACAATTGTTGGAGATTTGAAAGAGCTGCTGCTATATAGTGGTAGCTCTCATGGGTGATGTTGCACGGTAGTAGATGAATATAAATATATTCCGTGACCGATGGGTCACTAGAAAAGCAGGCCAGTTCGACTACGAGGAGCCTGGTGGGTGCGAACTGGGGACCAGTAAATTTCGCGGCTAAATCGACGGTTAACCTTTACGTCCGTAAAGTTTTCGAGTAGACTGTTTACTTCTTGGACTTCTTGAATTAGTAGGGGGAGTCCAGTTTCCAAATAGCGTAGTAGTGCGTGAAAGTGTGACTGGTATATTGGAGAGTTGTTATCGATGTTTGCAACTGAGGACTGGGTCGCGTGGGTTATAATTTTATATTGGTATGCAAGTCTATTTTACAGTAACTTTTTTTATAGAATTTTGTGTTAATAAAATGCATTGTGAATGTGCTCTTGCAGTTAGTGCAAGGCTGTTTAGTTTTAGACGTGATGTTTTGAGGTCGCTTATGCATTTGCTTCAGAGTGCACGTGGATTTATGAGTGCAATAAGTGCATAGCTATTTGTCGTCTTCCTCGGAAGAGTTGAAGAGACTGACCGATTGGTTTAATCGGTATGTTGATTCTAAATAGGATCCGTGCTTCTTGATATTTGCAGTGAGCTAGTTGGAGGTTGTAATAGAATTCGGAATGGACTGGGCTGATGACTAGTTCCATATTAATTGATTGTAGCTCTGCTTGTAAAAGGTTAAGGTGGTACGTAAGTTCTGCAGGTCGTAAAATACGTCTTGCTAGCTTATTGTCTTCCCAGCGTGTTTTAGCTTCGTTATACTAGTGTAGTTGTGCCTGCCAGTACTGATAAGTGGGCCTGCTAGAACATTCAGTGGTAAAGTACAATTTCTGGTTCTTTCGTGCACGTGATCTAGTTGTGTCTTAGCGGTATTGAGCGCCTTGTATGCTGTGTTCGTGAGATTGTTTCTATAATGTATTTGTATAAGGTGGCGCATAGCTGGAGCGTAAGATTCAATGGTGTCTTAAATTGTTGGATTTATCTTGTCCTAAGTCCATCGCAGGGTCTCGTTCATTACAGGGTTTGAGAGTGATCGTCGGCGGGTTGTTGATGGGCGAGAGGTTTGTGGGGCTGGTACGTCGGCGTTAACACTTAAATTGAGATTGGATGCAAGAGGGGTACTGAATGCTTCAGTTGTGGTGGCTTGTGCTGTAGAGAGTTCAGGTGAGGAGACCTGAGAAGCGCTGGAGACTGATGGTTCGTTGGTACTAGTCGCAGGGAGCCTGTGGTGGTGGCTTGTTAATTCTTGTAACTTTTGGACGTAGGCACAATAAGCGGAGGGATATAAAAGTGTACTTAAGTGTACGTCTATCCCGTAATTCTTGAGTTTGTTAAGTAGGGTGGTGGCACACTTCCGCTGTCCTTCTGCTTTCTTCTGTTCTTTAAGGTGCTTGGCTAGCTCTTATGATTCTTTTGAAGTATATGTGAACTTGTTTCATTGGAGCTACTTTGACATTTGACCTACAGGGGGTCACGGGGCACGTAGGGTCACTGTAGAAGTGTAGTACAATGCAGCAAAAGAGAAAGAATAATTGAAATAACGTTCAGGGTATAAAATTTATTTGCTTGCTTTGGAAGGTTTTGTATATGGTTTTGTACGCAAGGGATAGTAAGCGGATTTGTGAACATTTAAACATGAAAAGATATTCAGAAAATACGGAACAGTGAGTTGTTAATCTGAAATGGTTTTACGGAGTGGAATTGAAAAATTCAGGGGTTGAGGGAGCACGGGGCACGTTTGCTAAAAGCTTCTGTACCTGGACGTCCAGTAGAGGTGATCACTAGGTGATCACGGGTAGTTCGCAATAGCTTGTGAATAGCTTACTGCCGTAAAGGCAAAAAGTAGGCTCAGAGTAATTAAACTTTCTTAAGCACTTTATTTGGTCCAGTTTGTAATATTTGAATGTTAAAAGTCTCGAAATGATGATTCCTCGCCCACTTTTATGTCTCAAGAAATGTCAATAATGTTCATGTGATTGATCACACAGGAAGACGAGACTATTTACAAAATCAGCTAATTCAAAAATTTCCAAGCCAGGTTTTATAAGTCTGCATGCTCTTAGCATAATAAATTTAAAATAAACATTAAAATCTCGCCGTGATGTATCAGAACTAGTCACTTACTTTTTTGGATGACTTCAGTAAAGTAACATTGGCTCGTCGTTAACTAATCAAAGGCCATCCGTGTTGTTGTTAGTACAGTTTTCAGTCCGAAGCAAATTCCATTTCAAGCTTTCGACCGAGTCTCATTCAAGTTCCATGTTAACATTGTGACAAATTTACAGCTATTGCCAAAATGCATTTTTGGCGTGTCTCAAGCACAAGGCATCTTCTGTTATTTTATGAAAGAAATGCATAATTTGGGTCAATGGTATCACATTTTAGTGTTAGCTTAATTATGACTCATTCGCTTGTTGCTACTCACTTCCTTCTACCTCGGCCTTACTGGTATAACCTCACCGTATCTGCTTTCAATCGCAAAAACTGATTAAAGTTTTGTGTTAAGCTCTTATTATTTTTTCATTCCTTGTCATTTGCGATTTGGGGGTTGGTTTGCTAAAATATGGCCCGAGAACATTGCAACCTGCTCCACCATGAATTTCTCCATCAATTATTTCCTTTTCATGCCAAAGCATGTAGCGTATACGTACGTTACTACATCTTCATTAGAAACGGATTTGAATCTCCACACTAATGACGATGAAAGTACTGGAGTGCCTACAGCAAGTTTGTGGATATCTGACTTTGACGATTGCTCATTCAGTGGCAATCGTCAGTGAAATTTCATTTAAACAATTTATGAGCCATTCATTCAACATTGTCCGAAATATTGTCGAAACAAGAGCAAAAATTGAAATTGAATGCACAAATTTATGTTGTAAAAATAATCATTTCCAACGTACACAGTGTCGTTGCTCTTGTCAATTTTGGGGAGGTCCAGCATAATCAGGTGGTCTGGTGCATTTAATTGGTCAGGTGTGCTCTTAGGTCAAAAGTGGTCGGATGGTGCTGTCCGATAGACTCATTCAGACAATCTCCACTATTAAGTGAATTTTGCGTTCAAAAATCTATAAATACAGCTGAACAGGCCACCAGTATGCAGAAGAATTTGACTTTAAAGTGTAGACTTATTTTGCCAATGCTCTTATCACTAAGAATATTTCATTAGATGACAGTTGTGATTAAGCGTGTTGCCCTGCACATCCACCCGTTCCACTGTCGACCTAACTCAGCTGAGCTAATCCAGTATGTCATGATAATCTCTGGTTGTCCATATCAATTATCACTTCATACAGCTTTACACCAGTGTGTCATAACGGTTTTGCAACCGGTTTCAAAAACCGGTATTAACCCGATTTTTCCGCCTCAGGGGTTAACACTAACGAATTTTTACACGATTATCAATAACCGGTAGTACCGATAACGTTATTAAATTGAAAAAAGAAAACCCGGTATTTTGAGGGTTTTTAAGCGGGTTATCAAATATGCAAGGACAATTGCATATTTGACACATTGCAGTGACTATTTATTGCCATTCATTGGAAGCGCCTTCTTGCTTCCTTCAAGCCAACGTTCCCAATGTATCGTTGTGATTTGTAGCGAAAGCGTTGTAGCTCCGCAGGGTTTGTTCAATATAGGATCCATTGATTTACGTATGCCCATACTTAACTGTGATCAAAATTGTTATTAAAATGGGAAAGAGAAGTGCTTTTTTAGGTTATTTTGAGTTATCATTCGGAAAAAAAATAATTTCCACGTGTAAAATTGAGGAAATTTAGCTTTCTGTAAGTCAGTTGTAGAATTTGTTTGGCTTTTAGCACAGCTTAGTTTTTTAACTTCTCGGAACTCCTCTACGACACCAGGCAAGTAATCTGAAAGCCCATTCGGGGTAATTCCATCCAATCCATCCTTTATGATGATGATTTTATTTACTCTTCAGATTGAACTTAAAGTTTTTTTTTACTGCACCTGACTAAGAAATGTATTAAAAATTTGATTTAAAAAATTTGTGAAATTTTTCATGAATTACGTTATTAAAGTTGTCACCGTTATTGATAACGGTTAACCTATAACGATTTAAATTTAAATACTGAAATACCGGTTTTTCAACTAACGAAAATTTGAGCGATTTGGGTTAACCTTAACGATCAAAATTTTCTCAAAAATGACACACTGCTTTACACTTTTAGTCGCTTTGATTAGATTTTTCTCGATTATCATCCCTGAGCCAGATAAACAACAAACGGTAGTCTGCAGACGACGGTAGTAAAGAGAAAGTAGAAGCCCAGGATTTGCATACTTGTTTATTCGCCCGTGAAAGATAGCGAGCAAAGATCACGCACAGACTGTGGTATGTCATTCCCCCTGAGCATAACTTCCCAAAACCCAAATTGTCTCCGCAAAGATGTTGGCCGTCTTCATATTACTTGCATTTGTGTCGTCTGCTTGGGTTGAAACACGGAAAGATGATGGTAACGTTACAGTTGTGATTGAGCACTTCGCCATTGTTAATTCAATTAATTAATGTTGATTTAACAAAAACATCAACCCAGACAAAGTCTTATTCCCGATATTTCAGTCTTTTATATTGCTAATTGTCTATACATTTCTCACGCTAATTTTCACTGGAGGCACTGGACAATGTTACCTCCAGTCACGCTAAACTTCCGTAAAGTATGGTCACTTTTTGGTGTAATCAACCTTTTGTACATACAAACGAAATTTTGTATATTAAATCTAAAATAAATTGTAGGGGGTCGTTTTTCATAGTAGCCAAAAATTCACACAATGATACAGTTTTGGTCTTCAAAAGTCACATCATTGACACATTTCAAAATTTAAAACTCTGTTGAAAACATTTGTTTTGTGTTTGGCAAGAAAGTAAAAATTTATATTCTTTAGTTTCCAGTTCATTTTTACCATTTCATTGAAAGCCTACTGGTATTTCACTGATTGAAAAAAAAATCTCGCTAGCAGTTTTCGGAATTTCGGGTTGCCACTTGAGATCACCTTTTGATTGCAGAAAAACGTTCTCTCAACTCTGAGCTTTCGAACGGTGTGCTCCACAAGTCTCAGACGCGCAAAGTTTTCAAACTGGTCTAAAAACGCTCATAAAACACATGTTAAAATGGAAAATTTTCGGCGGATCGGCATATCTCAGCCAAGTTTTGGCCGATTTTGATGGTTGTTTGATCAAAAAATTACCCCAACACTTTAGTTTCAGAATTGGTACTCATTATGTCTGTAGCTCTTAAAATCTTGAAGTGATTCAAATTTAAAAGCGTCAAGACTCCTATGGCGCACCCTGCACACTCAATCTACAGCTCCAATTATCCCTTTTCGTATTCTCGCGGCCTTCGACCATCCGTCTCCATATAACCAAAGTCGGGAGCCGTGATCCAAGGCCTGTAAGGGAAAGGTTCTAATACTGTCACCTTCACCTGTCCAGGAAACAAAAAGTGATTAGAGGCTAAAATTACCTTATCACTAATTC
>JAQIWI010003139.1:0-10722 GCA_034698825.1 Deuterosminthurus bicinctus
GAATATAATTTCGATGGGTTGACCAAATCGGCTAAATGAAATTACATTATTCTTTACATTTACATAAAAGTTGTATATGGAATAGTTAAAGCGAGAGTACAACCTCGGTGCGGTGTAGGTGAAAAACTTAACATCGTCAGGATTAGTTGTGCTTGCCATTTTTGTAAAGGTGAACAAGGACACAATTGCGGCCCAAACTCTTGAAGTCCTCATCCTGTCACAAGTTTCCAGCTCAAATTTTTTGTGAAATTTTGTTCAAATGCATGATACGGAGTAATGATCTCTACTGGTTGAGCTTCTTTGAGCCATGAACTTTGCTGAGTTTTCCGGGAAAATTTCCCTCCAGCGGGCTTCTTCAAAAGCTGGCAGGTGGTTTAGCGTTATTATTCCCTGAGAGAGCAGCTGGATTTGGTGGTTGACGTGCGGTAAAGGCACAGATGGAATCTGTCATTACAGTTTGATTCTTCCTTCTCTTTTTCATTCGTTTGATGGAAAGAGAAGAATGATTAATAAAGTTCAATAACTTTGCGACTCATCAATCCATCAAGGTGAAATCTAAGTGACCTTAGAATACTTAATAATTAGAATATAAACCATGTAAGTGACAACTGGTAAGTCCCTTGGCATTATGAACAGGCTAAAATTTGCAAAATCTGACCCTTTTCCTACCTGTGGGTTTGGGAGCTCCATCCGTTTCTAGATGGAGCTAATGTTTCTGATGTAGCTTTTGGAACACCTTGCGCCTGTTAAATGACTTTAGGTTTATAGGTTACAGAATCGTAATTATTATGGTATTTTTGGTAGTAATAAGCAAAAAAAGGTAAAAATTTATTCAATTTCAGGTGCCAAAGGTTTACATTATACAGCTTGATATTGATTCAAATAAATAATTTTCACAGAGGACTCAATATTTGGCATCTGAGCAAGCGTTGTCATAAATGTCTTATTAATTATCAATGTTTATAACTACTTTATATTAAAGGAGCAAGTATGAATTTTCATACACTTGTCCTTTGCTTCCTGTACATAATGTAAAGGAAGCAAAAGACAAGTGTATGAAAATCCTTACGTGTAATTATGTCGGCCTACAGAACTTGAAGGACATCGTCCTCACTTTCATGCCAATCTCCCACAGATAAAGTCCAAACCCACTTGACTTTGCCCTCCAGGTTGACTTGCATTATGACGTCCACGTTGACAGCAAATGAACTGGAGCGATTTTATATTTCCTTGAATGATAAGACGAAGAAGAAGCTGCGTCAGCAAAGCTGAAACTTTTCATGGGTCACTGTCTTGACTGGAATGTTCTAATTCGATCCAGTGAAGTAGTGCAAGGACCTTAGCAGCACCAATTCCCAAAGTCTGAAGATCTAGGCGTATGTATAAAGAAATTAGTTTTTTTTTCTGAATCAAGCGAATGTAGGACCATGTAAAACTCTTACATTCAAGTAATACGCCTTCCTTTGTAGAACACCCACAACACTTCCATGTCAATCCTCAGTCATCAGGTGTCTGGACAAGAGGACACTTTTTTTATATTCATCATTGTTATTGTTATTGTAAATCCGGGAGGCAATGGCTCCTGGTTGATCAGCAAGGATGATTGTGTAAGCTTCAATCTAAAAATCAGGACCAAATTAAATTAATAAACATGACATTTGGAACGAACAGAAATTCCAATTCATTTCCCAAGTTAGATCTTGACTGACTCCATTTGTCTGCCACATCCCAAAAGTGTATGCCATCCCAGTAGGTTTTTACTAAATACAGCCAAAAATATTCAGTTCTCACCGATCCAATTCAAGAAGAATCCCATCAACCCCACCCACCCAGTGAACTCTATTTGGCACGAGTTCAGCATAATTGACAGCATTCTCTCAACAACAAAAACTTTCCACATTGAAAGCCTAAAAAAGCCCGTTTAATCACACTGTCACAAACATAACTATTGTTGTGTCCAGCGCAGCATTTCGGGAGGAATTTAATTTCGCGTGGGGCCCAAAGCTGGGCCCCAGGTCTATCTAACAACAAGAGGAATATTCAACATGCACAGGATGAAGATCTGTTCGGAACTGCCGGGTCCCCGCTTGTGCTTTTGTGCTCTTATTATAGAGACGGAGGGTCTAAGTCCGAGGAAGAAGGGTTCAATTAGGAATACATGGAGAGTACATCGCCTGGAATGGCTGCAGCTGTCAAGGGAGTGTAATGCATAGCTTGTTATTGCTCACATGATGCAATGTAATGTTACAGTGAGCTGAAAGGCTACTGCACGAGCAGCTGCAGAGGATTTATCTGGCAGATTATTGGATCTAGCCTGGTTATGTCGTTATATGGGATCAGAGTTGAAACAAAGCTGGCAATAAGTGCTCCAGTCAATCCTATGGTGTGCTTTTTTATGCTAGCGCAAAAGATGGTTTCTCACATCATCCAGAGCTGTGGGTGCCACTCTTTCAGCAACTGTCAACAGAGTCTTCAGTCTACTTTTGGATTCGCCGATCCATTTAGACACTAAGTTAGAGGGCGCTACGGCAATGCAGGGTGATAATATTGATTCCACTGCATAGGCTTGTGCAAGCTTTGTCTTTTCTGTTCCTGGTGGGCTGCCAAATTCATTGACATCAATGAAGACGTAACTTAATTCCAACTATGTATAATAATCATACAAAATACTCCGATTTTGAAAAGTCAGACGCCAGGCATCCTACCGATTACACACGTCAAATCAATTAATCGGAATAGAGCTTAAAATTTTACTTATATCCTTTGTCTCAAAGCTGACCCGACATTTTTATTAAGTTAAAAAACATACTCAAAGAGAAGAACATTAGGCATTTTCTCTTCATCCGTAGCAAGGTAGTGATACAAATACTCTGGATGCACAGCAGGTACCATAGGTTGATAAAAGTGGCAAAAATGAATGGTCAGTACAGAATAGAGTCGAGTTCCAAAAGTTGGACTTTGACTACAAAAGCTGATTAATTATATATTTATTGATTCAAGTGTAGAGCAAAAAACTATAATGAATAAAATTGATCTAAAATTAAAAAACATTACATCAGAAAAATTTGGTGAGTCTTTTGCTAGCTAATTTAAAAAATTATTTTTAATTTTTCCTTTTACATTCTAGTGACCTGGAGTAGTTAATCATGCGCCTTCAATCAGCACGGAGCAGGTGATTGCTCATCCATCCATATGCAAGCTTTAAAACAATTGGAAAACTTGATTGATGAAAAATATAAATTTATCCATATGGAGGAGCCAGTTGCTGAAAAAATAAATAGTTATTGGTATTTTAAATTTGAGTAAGTAAGGCGGTGATCTAAACGGATGGCTTAATGGCCTACTCCGATAAGGCTTTAAAAACTCGTTGACAGGGCAGGGGAACCAAAAATTCTTGCATTTCCACTTGCACTTTCAGTAGGAGAGACTCTTGCTATCTTGCAATTGTTCTATACGTTGGCTTCTTCACGTTGATTTCAAAGTACTTGATCTGCAGTGTCCACTCTGCAGTGTACTTGATCCAGCAAAACCTGGAGTTTGTAGGAATCACTTGTAGTAATATTTTTAGGAGCGTCCTAGACAGTAGTAATGACGATAGAGAGCTAGACGCTGTTCAGCCTTCTTTTGAAGGCCACTATATCACCCAGCCGTTGTAAGCGGGGCGTCGGCGTTGCAGGGGGTCAGCGCCGTTGCGTACTGGAAACGTTTTGGTGTTGAAATGGTGAAGGGGACTTCATAATTATGAATAACGTTACCGTTCCCATAGGCATGTAATTTTACAGCTAACTGTTTTTTGTATTCAATAAACATGTATCAATGTGCGGCTAGAAGGCTTGCTCTGTGACACATTCTAATAAAATTCCAGATGTCATGAATGTAAACAACACGAGTGTAAATTTTGTTTTTCAAAGGTGGGCACTTGATGAAACAATGGAGACTTATGTACTTTTCAAAACTAAAATTGGGGAAAAAATCATGGTTTTAATAACATTCTGAGGAAAGTAAAACCGGTTACTGATAGAAGAGAACCTATTTATTTCAATTTTTGAATAAAAATCGGGGGTCCAGCGACGAAAATGGGGACGCGCGCGCTCGCGCTCAGCAAAATTTGGGATTTCCTTTGTGAAATTTGAATGCAAAAGGTTCCGAGTAACACTTGCTAAGTCATTAATGATGAAAATGTCGGTTCGTAAGCCGATTATTTGGGAAAAATGAAAAAAATGGGATTCTGCAGTGAGCTCATCATGACACTGTACTGCCCACGAGTGTTAAGTCATTCAGTCTATTCTGGACAAATTTCAATCCGCCCTCAGCACGTTTTAGACAAATTATGTCCCAAAAATTTTCAAATTTACTTCATTTCCACGTTGCCCCAAAGGTTTCCTCCTACTCGATCCATAAAACTAGCACATGACGTAAATTCAGCCCGAATTTGACCCCGCCGAGACAGGCCCAAAACAGTTTTAAATTTGTAGTCCGATTTATTTTTCCAAAATGAAGAGTTGGACCGTTGTTAAGTCCCTCAGGTCGAATTTCAGGCTCTCGTTGTAAAGTTTTGAATTTAGTTTTGTTGTACTGGAAGTTGCTGCAATTGATGAAGGCCATGATTACTGCTGGAAATGACCTTAGTTGCTCTCATGTGGCAACTGAGTTGATAATGATGGTGATGATAACAAAAGTTGAGTGAGATTATTGAGTGACCTAGATTTGTATTGCATTCAAAGCTCGCACTGATAACACGCACGCTCCAAACTCTCCAGCATGCTGAAAGACTTGAATTCCATGTTAAGGTCGTAGGAGCGAATGAACTAGACAAAAAAATTATAATTATGTTCATTTGCATTCTCATGATAAGAGCTTGAGAAGGAGAGCAGGAGAGGGGCATGTAAGACAAGGCAAGTGAATTATCTCTATTCATATGTGAAAACATCCCATTGAATAGTCTCATTTTTTAGTCATTTATTAATGCCAAAAAAAGTTTGGGCATTTATTGCACGGCAATTAATTATGTGCAAATTAAAGCACTCCGGAGCAGCATCTCATTCATTGAATGAGGGATTCATGCGGTGACACCTTGGCGTGGATAGATAAAGTACTAGGAGCGAGCATCGACAACAATGGCAGAATGTTTTGCCATTAATTAAATTGTAGCAATCAATGAACTGCTGCATGCGTGAGTTTGTAAGAACATGATGTACTCAATAGAAAAGCATGAGAGGAGTTCATTGAGTGCAAAGTGATAACGCATGAAGTGTAAGAAGTTAGCTAATGATAAAAAATGTTAACCGCTAAGAAAACCATGGCAGACACAGGGGCGATTAGGTGGCAGCGCTTTGAGTGCATAAAGGATTCATGTGGCGACATATTGGCGCAGACAGTTAAAGTAATTACTAAAAGCGGTTCATGGAGCGTTGACGACAGTGACAAAATTAAGTAAAAAAAATACATAAACTGTTTGTTTCAACTGAACATATAGTCACTGGCATGGTGACGAAAATTTGGAGCAACTTCATTATATTCGGTGTAAGGTTATCACAACGACGAAGTGCTTGCTGATGTCGGTGACTGCTGAGAAACTCAAGAAGTCTTCATGGGCACTTGCATTTTCTACATCTACGCACCTAATGCATACGCTCATTTGCTCAGTTTTACAACAATCCGAGGTTTCGTCCATAAGAATGGAATAAAAATTCGCCTTCAAAATTCTCTGAACAAGTTCGGACTGAATTTGTTTTCCCACCACTTCTATTATGTCATTCTGAATTGTCTTGCTAAAAACTGTTTGCCGTCCAGATGACTCAGCAAGATGTTGCTGTAGTATCGTTTATCCGGCTTCCATTCTAAATGCTAGTAGGCTGCGGAATATTCCCTGAGTTCCATGAAGACATGCGGAATGGGTCTCGGGCGAGGTCATATCTCCATTGTCTCGATGTCCACGAAAAGCTAACTCGTTTCTCCCACAAAATAAAATGGTCTTCATAATTGGCAAGCACCACCAGAGCTAACGCTTGGTGCTCCATGGAGTACTTTATTTTTGCAAAGGGGGGAAGTGACCCTTTCCAGCTTTTTTATGCAATACCGCACAACAGAATTCTTTGCAGGATATATGAGCAGTACAAATTTTATTTCCAGAAATTTGATTTTATCTAGTGCTTACTGCACTTTTTCGGGGGGTGCCAACGACACAGTGGCACCATGCCTGGGTCCGCCATTGGGTGCCAGCATTTGCACGTAAGTAATCCCCGTGCAATAAACTTTTGGGTATTTATTGCACAACATTTGGTTAGAAGTCAGGTGACGATGACGTAAATAAACACTGTTTTTTCTCATGTTTAAATGTTCTCCTATTTTATATGGACTAGAAAACTCGACTACAGTCGAGCTTCCCATTGCGCGCATTTGCCATAAATCATATGAATAATAATAAAAGTTGACTTCTTTCTTGTAATTTCTCTTTTTCTCCGGACAGCAGTTCTCTCTTCTCATGAAGGAATGGAGGAAGCTGCGACAGGGTCACGTTGTGACGAAGTGTGATCGATTTCAACGGACTTGGTCGAGCCCAAAATTGAATCAAGTTACTTATGGAACAACGATGCTGTTACGTGTACTACAATATGGATCCAGCAAACTAACAATATACTAGATCACTAGTTTTAGATTTGTCTGCAAAGGTTCGTGAAGATTCATACCACTCAATGCTTTTCAGCGCAGTTGTGCGAAGCTGACTGAGACCACTCTGAAATTATTGTAAAAAAAATACAAGCCATTGTCATAAGTATTAGCAACAGGAGCAATAAAATGTTTTAGCATTTCTGCTGAGTGCAAAGCTAGAGCTTGATAGCTTAAACTTCTAGTGAAGTTAGTACATGTATCTTAGTAAGCCATGCCAAAGTTTCGGGTGAATCGCCCCAACCAGGCCCTCCCTGTGAGGGAAGACTTAGGAGGCCCCAAAATCACATGCCGCAAAAGTATTAGCACCTTTTAGCTTTTTGTGATCCGCAACAAGATCTGTTCCGACTAAAACTGTCCTAAAGTGTCTGTTTTGGTGGCAACTTGAGCTTTGCCTTATTGGATTGCCAATGAAGCCCAAAGTAGCCGAAGTAGTTTGTCGCTTTCAAGACATGATTTATTAGCACGTCTGTACTGTACTATTGCAATAGATCAACTGAATTGTACATGAACTACTACTATTTAGTAGAAATTAGTACTTTTAGAACCAATTTCTATTGCAGTTAGTTAACTGCTTCAATCAACAACAAACTCTGTTTCTAAGCCATCACAGACCACCGAATAGTGCCCTACAGATGTCATAAGAACACTGCCGACATTTTAATTTGGGCTGGGTTGACCAATCACGAAGTTATTCAACTTTAACGCTTAGCTTTATTACATTCAGTAAGCAATGTGTCAAAAGTATAAAGATGAAACCCTTGAAGGTAACATCTCTTACTTCAACGAGAAGCAACCACAGCTGAACAGATGCTATGGTTTATATATCATGTACATACTCAATGTGCCAACCGTCAAATGACAGTGACCTCAGCTTCAAGGCATATGGTATCCTCGATTACTAGTGGAATTCACGAGCAATGCAGCTGCCCCAGCCCCAGCGACTACCCTAAGATTTCAATGAATATTGGGGGAAACTATATAGTACATTATTTGTATATACTCTACCCAAAGCCGTTAGGCTGCATGGGCCCTAGGATACACAAAAGAATTTCAAAAAAACTTTCTTTTTGAAATCCAAAGTGGCCATTTTAGTAGTTCTTCAATTCTGTCAGCTCCAGGTCCAAGTTGATCTTGTTCAGGTGATGGTGCTCTTTGCTCAGCACGTGCGAGATTTATCAATGCAATATCCTCAAAACCCTCGATTTCATGACAAATTCAACAGTGTCTACCTTCAGTAAAACCTCAGCTTATTATGTTTTTAAGGAGCATCCAAGACGCGGACGACGATCGGCGCATGAACTATTAGGGTAGAGCCAGGTAGAGATCCTAGTTCTTCTGAAGAAGCCGTTTGTCCACCTTGACCTTAGCTTGGATGAATTCGTTGGACGGAGGAATGAAAATATAACTGACTCCGTATTTTACTTCGTTGTTAAGCTTTACAACTGCTTCAACAATTTCCGTTGACAGCGTAACGGAACGCGATTAAATGTATCTAGTTCCCTTCTTTCCATAATTATTGTAGTACTCCGATTTGGAGTTTGAACTGGGTAAGGCCCGCTGAATAAATAATAATAATATTAATGTTTAGATGCGTGCGCATGCTCTCGCTCATCCACGCAAGAGCCTTGTGTCCAGACTGGACACTTGAAGTCACGCCACCAATTAACATAATAACAATAAGCATACGAATAATAATGACAAATCATAATCAGGGGGCATGACATGCCACACTCCAAACTCTCAGCTTTTGGCCTCTGTACTCCAAACGTCTGAACGCTCAGTATAATGGGAGATATCGGCGTCCAAAGTTTCAAAACTGCCCTGAAAAAGTCCATTCCCATAAGCCGATTGAATGACTGTTAGTCTTGACACATTGTTAGCTGAACCACGAAGTTTGTAATGTGATTAATCCAAGTTTGTCCAGTGTGACAGTTAATGGTGTTTTGAATTTGTTGTGAAAACGTCGCTGTGAATGATAACGAAGAACTTTATGAGATCAAACCAGCTGTCAACCTTGGTTTGTTCTTTACAAGAAATTGACAAAATAAGGGCTTTAAGGCTTTGCATTCCAAGTCGTCCTCCTATCATCAATTTATTTCACCACGCTAGCCCTACTCCACGTTCTCTTTCCGTCCCACATAGAAATTACTTTCTCAGCGTCGTCACAGTCATGCATTACAAGCCAAAGCCGAAGAGTATTCCCTCCTAAAAAGCATCGTGGTGCTAGAAAAACAGTAGCTATCCACACCGTCTGCTATTACGTACATAATAATTCCTGTATTCTGCATATACGGCAACGGATAAGTGGGCTTTGGACACAACGTGGGGAACTTTTCATCCCTGGCAAGGTTTAGTTGGTTAACTGCTAAAACATCTCATGATTGAAACAGTACACTGCAGTGTACCTGACAATATTTTATTTAAAATTCGGAAGTCTGACGGCACCGTTCCTAGACAGGGCTAATGTTTCTGATGTAGCTTTTGGAGACAAGTTGAACGCATGGAGAGGTTGTCCGTTAATCCAGGTGTCTCTATTCATGACGTTGATTTGTAATCCCGATTACGTGGGAAAATACGCCACTCCACAGTCATCTCTCTCGCTGGGAGGAGGACATTTATTTTTATACTTATTATTATTGTTATTAGTTTAGATTTTCAACCCGCTTTTACCTCAACATCACTTATATAGTGGCCTACTCTCATAAGACTCTGAAATCCTCTCTGGTCCCCTCTTCCTTTTAGCCGAGTTTTATCCAATTTGACCATCCGGTTTTTGGGCAAATCGGGGATAAACTGTGGGAGACAATTAACCAGCGCAACAGTTAAGAATGCTATCCTGTGAAATATGTTATGCGCAATAGCCACACTGATTAGGCGCTTTGCCTTTTCCGAGGATTTAATGACAAAGATCGTGAACCCCTAAGTTCACGGAGCCCTTTCGGAAATTTATCAGTAGTACTGAATCGATTTTTGAGGAGCTCCTACTGAGCGCAAAAGTATGGAAATCATTAAGCGCGCGCATATTCCTCAGTTGAACCCACAAAAATAAATAGAATACCGTCATAAATGTTTTATTAATTAATCAATGTTTATAATTAATTTATTAAAAGGAGCAAATATGGTGTATGTATACGCTGTCTTAGTATACAGAGAATGTTGGCACCTTGAATGCTCTATGTGTAAGGTGATACGGGCGTGCGTGGCGTGTGTTGTATGACAGGTAGTAGGTGAATGCTGATGTATGTGTGTTTGGTCATTGGTAGTGAGTCCTAGCGTGGTCAATGTTATGTCTGATGATGATTTAAGATATGCATATGTCGGCGAACGAAATGGAGAATCGGAACCAGAATAGTTAGTGTGAGCATTTACATAAAGCCTATTATTATCTGTTGGGGATTTGCATCACAATCAAATCTAGGTCACTGCTTGCTCAACTCACTGCGTCGTGCAAGTTATGCGAGTAGTATTATGCAACTTTAAGTCGAAAACCACTTAACTTTGCCCTCCAGCTTGACTTGCATTGTGACGTCCACGTTGACAGCGAATGAACTGGAGCGATTAATTTAGAATTATTTCTAAGGGGAAGAAGAAGCATCAGCAGCACACCTGAAACTTTTCCTGGGTCACTTTCTTGACTGGAATGTTCTTTTTCAGTCCAGCGCAGTAGTGCAAGGACCTTAGCAGCACCAATTCGCAAAGTCTGAAAATCCAGGCGTGTGTACAAGGAAATTAGTTTTTTTCTGAACGAAGCGAATGCAAGGACCATGTTAAACTCTTACGTTCAAGTAATACGCCTTCCCATGTACAACATCCACAACACTCCATGCCAATCCTCAGTCATCAGGTGTCTGGACCAGAGGACAGTTTTTTTTATATTCATCTTTGTTAAAGTAAATCCGGGAGGCAATGGCTCCTGGTTGATCAGCAAGGATGATGGTCGTAAGCTTGAATCTAAAAATCAGGAACAAATGAAATGAATAAACATGACATTTATAAGAATGGAACAAACAGAAACTCCAATTCATTTCCCAAGTGAAATCTTGACCGACT
>JAQIWI010003140.1:0-10722 GCA_034698825.1 Deuterosminthurus bicinctus
GAAAATTAAGGAGCTTGTGAATAAGTGGCCAAGAATTTGTGCCTTACTGAGTACAAGACAAGTTCAGTTATGGACGGGAGCGATTATCATTGGCGACTTTTACAAAACAGACAAGGCGGTACGCTTCGAAAATAAACATTTTACGGTTCTGTAAATTCCACTAACCTGTTTCGACTACAGGGTGGTATATAAGTACTTTTCGAAAGAACTGTCATATGAAAATTGAGACTTCCACACCACCCTGCACTTCAAGCACCTTTTCGTACTGATTTCTATGCTAAGTTGCTAGAATTTAATTGTTAAAAACAGGTAACTTTGGAAATCCGGCAGGGTCCTTTATTTTGATTGGTCCTCTATTCTTGTTTCCACGTTGATGCCCACGGAAGCGTACGGCTCCATGTGACGCAGTGCTAAAAACAAATGCAGTTTGTTCTCAACGGACATTTAAATTCTTTTTTGCATAAAAAAACTAACCTTGATGAACGTCAGGATCATCAGACCTCAAAGTTACTGCAGCAAAAGGGCATCTTCCGAAGGCAATCAGCACACTTACTTTTGAAAATATCAACGTGGGAACCTCATGACGAGGCACGAAAACTTTACAACGCCCCGACAACTCCAACCTCCTTAGATCTACAAGTATCACCATGACGTTAGTTTTCACAGAATTGTTTTCTCACCATGTTTTAACTTCACTAACCTTTCAAACAAGTTATCGATGGCATGACTGGAACAATATTCACGCTTTTCAGGTACTCCTCGTCCTTCTCTCTCAGTTCAGCCACTTCTTCAGGGAAAATCCCACAAAAGGCACTGTCCAGATCGTATTCGATTGGACAAATGAACTTGATTTTCAGCTCCTTTAGACGTGTCCAATTTTGCCAAATATATATAATACTATCCCCAAAAAAAGACGGAGGTCTTGCAAATGCGACTACTGAAAGTATTTCAGCTTGCGGAAACATTTTACCATAGAGCGCAAAATCTTGAACCTGGAAGTCTAAATCCACTTTCTTAATGTTAACAGCTCGATCTGGCAAAGGCTCTTTTAAAATGGCAATCCCTTGCTCGATAAAGGCATTAACTGCGTTTGGGCTAAGCACCAAGGGAATGTTCGTGATGAAAACCTCGGACAAATTCGGGAAAATACGAGTGAAATCAATACCCTTGACAACCCTCAAGACGTGGAGTAGATCCGAATAGCGATAGTTGATGCTCTTCAATTCAAGTTGTCGCACATTTTCTAAGCAGACTCCGTAGTACATCAAAGGCAGAAGAAGCTCTAAATTGATTTTCATAGAACGAAGTGTCTTAGAGGATGCTTGAAGTAGCTTCGGGATGACCCGGTTGTATCTCTCCATATCCGGATGCCTCCCAAGGATATTTATTGATAAGTTTTCGGTTCTTATTGCACTGGCAAGGCTTTCTGAGATGTATTCAGACACTCCAAAATTATCTGCTTTAGGCATGAGCACTGCTGAGCTTCCTTCTAGTAAATTATCCCTGTAATTGATCGCACCGTAAATGTGGACTTGTTGCAAGTTTGGTGCGCGGGAAACGAATGCCTTGATATAGCTCAGGTAAGAGTCTTGTGAAGTTCCGTACAATCTTTCTTCAAGATTCAAGATTTTTAAGTGTGGAAAGTAGCATCGCTGACGAACAACTTCTTGAACGAGCTCCTCCTGTTGCTATGGAATCTCGAGTGAGAGTGAGAGGTTTTCAAGTACTCCACTCAAGTCCTTCAGAATTCTTTTGGACAAGAGGAATGCTGGGCAATGTAGACTGTCGTCTTGCCATGAGACATCAATCCCTAAAGAGAGCTGCTTCCACGGCAGACGAAGAATTTCTTTGTAGATCCTATCCGTCATTTCAGCTGACCACGGCTGGCATCGTTTAAAATGGTCGGCGTGTATCCAAAAATGAATTCCTGAGAATGGGATCACAGTCATTTGTTGTAACATTGATGTAAAGTCTGTCATAGTATCTTGACAAGGTTCATCAATATCCACATATGCAAATAAGCTGCCCCGATTTCTCATCACACTTCGAGCTTCATAGTTGAGTCTTTTGTTCACGAGAGAGCAATTTACAAGGTCAGCGTTGGGAAGATATTTTATTATCATCATACGGACCTGTAACGCAAACAAAATTCAGTCCATGGTCTTTGTGAAGCTTTACAGGACCGACGCAAAGGAGTCCCAATAAATGTCAATCTTTGATTTCATTTTCACGGCACAAACAAGGAAAAATTGAGAAGCGTTTTACCTCCTCAGGAATAGATTCCATAGTGCAATCGTAGTTGTTGTCTTTGGGGTGTGATAGTAGTATGAGCAGTTGTTTAATGTAGCAAAGAACAAATAACAATGACTGGCTTAAACCTTGAGCGTTGTTGGATGAGATTTCCTTACAAGTGATGAAGGCACATAGACAAATGAATAAGGTAGAGCCAATCGCATTGCAATTTGCTTTTGCATTCACCCCCATCCACTCCTAACGTTTTTACAGCAAGTCAGGTAATTTTGTTTATACCAACGTGACGTTTAATGCACATATGTGGCTGTGTACACGACTGCACTCCCTATCCCAGTTCAGATCGGCAGAACCTCCTTATTTTATGAGTCTTGACAAGTGATTTGCTCAAGGATTACGTGTAGCTGAGAGTTAGAGTGAAACTTTTTCTTCAAGGTTAGATGCACCTGGAACTCGCTCCGCTCACACAACTTTGAGGCGAAAATACATGTGCATACATGCATTCCAGTGCAGTGCAGTGGAGCACTGCTAAACCGCTTCACATGCATGTTTTGATACAACTTGAACAATTTTAGTAGGAGAGAGAACTCATTTACTTTTTTCTGTTTGATTGCATGCATGCTTAATATTTTGCACCTTTTAACTTCAGGAAGACTCGCTACCTCAATGCACTTTTTGTCATTTGAACTGACTCAGCATACCTCTCGTGGTGTATTTCAATTACTGGAGCCTGTATGGGTTCTGCTTATGGACATTATTGTTTTAAGAATATTTATTCCTCCACTCCAGTCACATAGCATTGCCATGAACACCCTTTCAACACTAGCGACATGCACATTCATTCCAAATACATTATTTCATGAAACATGGCAGCTCAGTCGCTCTAAGACTACAACAGCTTTTAAGTGGCTCATTGAATGCAACACGAGCTCACTGTAACTGTAGCTTGAACATATCGTACTACAAGTATGACACATCTTCACGTACTGATTCTCTTTGCCGCAGGGGATCACACGAATGTGATGAATTTTCTTAGCATGATTTCTCAATTGTCCGCTATAGATCGTGGCGTATTTACAGTAGGGACATCTTGAGACTTTTCTGCAATGTGTGCCTGAATGTGATGTTCTAGCTGTGCGAAGAGTAGAAATCTGCAAGAGCAAAACCCGCAGACATATTATCCTGCACCTTCGTAATGACGATTTTTTATGTGACGGTCGTAACGGTGTTGAAATTCTGTTTGGTAGTCACACTTGAGATGGGGGCAGGTCATAATGGTTGCCTCAATACGAGCCTGTCCATAAGTCGTTAGGTCCGTCTGCCTTGGCACCAGTAAAGGTCCAGATACATGTAATTTGAGGTACTTTGGAGTACTTTATTATAAAGCACCCCCACAACCCCGTTGACATAGAGAGATAGTTTCAGTAATACTGAAAAATTATAGTGTTTATAGAGCAACACACTACTTTTTGAGAGCCAACAATTTGAACTGTTTTCCTTAAAGAATGCAGAAGCAATAAACTCACAGCTAAATTGCGAGCTGGAATAAATCCAAAGGGACGAGAGCAATTTTTTTACAACCACTCCACTGCTGACTACTTGAGTGCTGTAGCAGGTTTGCTACGCACCTGGTCCATTGTTGATAATCTATTTTGAGGAAGGACTCTCTAAGTTAAGGCTGACTAATCCGAGCTTGCATGTGTTCGGCTTTCATTAGAATTGAGGGGGAGCCTGCAGCCTGCGGATTAGTGGCCAACACTTTGTGCCTTAGAGGCCTTACCGAGTAATTACAAGAAAATTTTAGTAATAGCCGGGAGCTGAACCTGTCAACTGGATGGATGTGAGCGACGTATTCTTTTACGGCTGAGAGCATATAGCAAGCTGGATCGTATTTTAAAATAAACGTAATAAACTAGGTTCTTAAGCTGACCAATTTCTCATATCTTATACACATTTTTGGCGACGAAAATTTTACAAGACATGCAATTTCAGCCGCTGCAGTACAACAACAGCTTTCAAATGGGTCATTGAATGTAGCACAAACTCGCTGTAGCTTGCACAATGTTTGCTGCATGTTCGACAGTTCCAATTCCTCCAGTCTTTATTTCTTTTTCCATGAGAAATCACATGGATGTAGTGATTGCTTTCAGCATGCTGTCGAAGTGCTTGGCTTCCTGCCATTATTGTGTATTCGCAATAAGAACAGTTGTAAATATTTTCGCCAAGATGCTTTCGAATGTGATGCTGGAGACCGCATTGCTTGGCAAATCCATGTGAGCAAAATTTGCAGACATGTTTTCGCTCTTTCTCGTCGTGAGTCTTCATGTGCCGGTCGTAGCGGTGTTGAAACTCAGTCTGATAGCCGCAGTTACGTAATGGACAGGTTAAAATGTTCTCCACTCTAGTTTGTCCGGTGGTCTGTAGATAAGATCGTCCAGGCAGAGACAGTGAGGAAGTTTCTAAATCTTTATGCTTACTGGAAACATGTAAGCGAAGCTCTGATGACACTCTCGTACTGAAGTTACACGAATCCTCAGGACACTTCAATATTGGGAGGTCATGCTTGCTGTGGGTGTGGCTTGCGAGCACGGATGTAGTTGCACACCTAAATTTGCATCCTGGTGCCTTGCATGTGATTCCCTTCTTTGCATGCTTGCGACTAAAATGGAGCTGAAGCTGATGGTTACTATGGGTAGCATAGCTACATTTTGGTACTTGACAGCGAAACCGTTGAATATTATCATGTTCGTCTTCATGCCGGCGCAATCTTGCTCTGTACTTTGTTCGGAAGTCACAAATTCTGCACTTCAAGTGTTTTTCCTCACTGTGCACTATGAAGATGTGAGATTTTAAGCTGGACTTGTACTTAGAGGTGAAGTTGCACTCCTGCTGCTTACACACAAATGGCTTGTCTTCGCAGTGGATTTTGCCGTGACGACGTAGATTACTAAGAAAATATGTTTTGTATTTGCATCCTTCTGATTTGCATTCGTGTGGACGTTCATTATTGTTGTGCATGCTTTGGACATGGAGCACTACGGACCGCTCGGTTTTTGTCTTGAAGTCGCAGCCGGGCACGGTGCAAGTAAAGGGCAGTTCTGTTGAATGCTTTCGCATATGTGTGTCCAAAGTTGATCTGCTGCTGCACTTGTAAGTACAAAGTGAGCATTTCCAGTTCTTCTCTTGAATGTAAGTCTTGGTTTTGACGCCTTCATGTACAACTTTGATGTGCTTTTTCAAATGTTGGAATAGTCCAAAGGAAGCAGAACAAGTCGGACACTTGTGAGGTTTCTCCTTTGTGTGGCTAGTCAAGTGATCATTTAGGCTCTTTGTATCAATCCACACTTTTGCACACAAGGGACAGTTTAGCATTTTGCTACAAAAAAGGCACTTCGTGAGGGGTATGGAAAGGAGATAATCGGATTGCTTTTTGCGATTCAAAAACTAATAACCTAAATTTTTACTACTAAATCAATTCAGTTTAGTTTGTTTTTACTTTTGTAGAACCAAGTTAGAGCGACTGAACTGAACCAACTGTTTGACTTGCCAAGGCTCAAATGACTTATCTGTACAGGTAGTTTGATTGAACTCAAATGATCCAGGTACAAATAATAACGGCCTAAATGGGATTGGACGACGACGGTCAGAGCACGTGATGCATATGTACCGGCACCGTGCACTAAACTCCACGTATAGTCCACCACTGTTCTAAATTTGTGTTGAGGGAAGGAACGGACCCCTTATGTATACTTATGTATCCGTATTGGCTTTAATTGTGAAGGTGCATTCCAGCACATTCCAGATCCTTTCCGATGTTGTTATCTACATCCCCCATAGGAAATTGTCTCTCTCTTCTAAGGTCTTTGCTCTGAAAAGTTGAGTGGAGTGCTCGTAAGTCGGAGAGTAACCTTCATCCAGTCTGTAATAATACTTTTCCCCGGCTCTCCCCGGGGAAAAGAAAATCCGAGCTGCCCAGTTCCAACAGTGAGGCTTTGTAATAATCGGGCAACTAGAAAATGTAGTGTCACTCTCTTGGTTTAAGCTAAACTTTTTGTCCCGGCCACCCGTCCTGTATTCATGTCAGCTTAAATATCTCTCAGACAGCATCCATGTCCATTAACGGTGGATAAAAGATGCGAAAAACTCTAAGGCAGTCATCGTAGTGGCTGCTGTAATCGTGACGACCTCTGTTCTCAGCACTATTGGGTACTTTCTGACAAGGCCAGAACTTCGCATTGTTGTCACAACAAAGATTGCTCACATTCAGGGAATCATTTCAGTGTCTCGTGATGGGATCGAATTTTACGAGTGGCTTGGTCATCCCATATGCCCAGCCACCACTTAGAGACTTACGATTTCCCGTAAGTTTTTCAAAATCTTAGTTGAACTGGCCGTTTTTCTTGGGACTTTATATTTTATTTTAGTGCAATCGTAATTTTAAGAGTCCAAAGCCAGCAAAGAATTGGACTGATGTGAGAGATGGAAGCGCATATCGGCAGATGTGTGCACAAGTGATAGTTCTAGGGACGTACAGCAGACCGTGGGGGAGTGAAAAAAGCTATGTAAACAAAAGAAAGTTGATGTGAATCTAATTGGGGTCATTTCAATTGCAGGACTGCCTTTATTTGAATGTCTTTGATGTTATTAGGTGTATGCGCCTTTTGCCAGCTTAACTAGCACAGCATGAGTCTTGAGATGTATTCTAATTACTGGAGCCTGTATGGGCGCACTTTCTCACTTTTTTGTCACGCTGTTCTCTGGCGACAGTTGGCCATGAGAATTCAGCTGTGTATATCGACTGTGAGCAAGTATTCGAATGAATACAACTCGATGCATTTACAGTGATTTCTGCTAAAACAAGAAGGCGTTTAGTATTTACAATGGTGGTAGCACACATAAATATTTTTACGAAGCATTAACAACATCATGAATCACCAGCAAACTACGTATGAGGTAGTTTTAGGTATGTGTTTTCTGGACAGCGACTCGTGCATGGTTTTCTACAATGCATTGCATTGCAAAGCGGAGTAACATGAAAAAATTACATGCAATCCAATTACTGATACTCGGGATCATTTTAGCCATCTGGAGCAGATGGTGGCCAACAAAATGTAACATACGTCGTTCATTTAGGAATGCACTTCCAGCCAGCAGCATGCAGATAGCAAAAACTTGGAACGCTGCAATAAAGTTTTCCAGCGTCATGCCAATCTCCATGGCTTTATCAACTACAGAATCCGAGCTCAAGTCGCGCCAGATGCGGGCGAGGTTGGACTTCCTGAACAGTTCCATTCCCGATTCTTTATTGTCTCTCCGTGCAGCCTTCTTTAGGTCTGAGTTAACACCCGAAGCCATCAAACTTTCGTACCAATACTTCCACATACCACATTGAAAAAGATTGCTCGAAATTTTTTCCATAATTTGTCCAACAAAATTACCTTGCACCAAGATTGGTGACCAAATATTGAAAAACGTCAAAGTATCACCACGCAAAATACGCAGTTTCCTGCTTTGTATCATTTTACGCATTTCATAGGCGAGAAGATCTTCTTTGTCGCCGACGTAAGCAAACAGGATTCCTGAACTGGTCTTGTAGTTAGAAGGAATTAGTTGAGAGCTGCTAAGTTTCACAGAAGTCAGAGTACTATTAAGTTGGCGCAAGACCGATACAAGGGATCCATTTTTGTTGGCATAATCTTTCACATAGATACCAATCACGTGGGGGAAAAAATTTCTCCAGCCGTTATGGTAGCCCCTATAAACCACTGCGCAGGTGAAAACTTGGTATTCTTTTATCTCCGCCAGTTGCTTCATACCCTGAGGACATGAAGGTAGAGTGGGTGACGTGAGCTCACTTATCATATTTCCACTGTAACACATCCCAAGCAGCATTGCACCAAATGCCCACAACGTTAGCACTAGTACCACCTGCCTAGAGGCAGAACGGATGACTTTGCCGTACCCGTAAAATCGCTCAATTAGTAGCATGACGACGACTGGCGCAGACGACTGCAATTTGTTCCAAAAGGAACCCCTCGTCTCTGTTGCCATCATGGCTATTGTGACCGACAGGCATAGACTTGCAGTCATTGCGACAATCCAAGTTACGATATCATAAGCCTGAACAAAGGCCATCAATCCTGTAGTGCCAATACGAGCAATGCAAACATAACTGGCTTCTTCGTAGACCACCGCTGTACTGACAAAGTTCAAATTCAAAGTTTCAAAGCGTAACAACAATTTGATATACATCGAATCGAGTATATGCTTCACCATAATCGTGATTATAGCCAAATTTGGATGCGGGTAGTCTTCCCCGGTTACAAATGTAGTGTTAAGATGCTTAGAAAAGACGTCTAGAGTACACAAGTGAGGATGAGTCCGTATTTGTGCCCCGAACCTACACTTCTCCCAAGACTTCTCAGTCGACCAAATTCGAGATAACCCTCCTTGCAGATCTTTGTGAATGTTCTCGTTCAACTGTTGGATTTGAGTCTTCTGGAATTTGTTAACTTTAAACAAGTACGGAGCAGCTTGAAATGCATGCGCAAAGCCGATTAAATTCACATCTTCTTCATCCAATACCAGCAAGTAAATTGAGGGTGACGAAACCGTTGCCAATTTACAGAACAATTCAACATTGTCGATGTACAAGAATTCCGTTTGTTTCATGAATATTAGAACGTAGTTGAATGGAATATTATAGTGTGTTGCTATCACATGTAAATTATGAATGAAATGTGCAGTTGTCAGAAATGTTGAAATTGTTTCAGGAGTATATAAGTTTATGAGAATTTGGGTGTGCTTGGTGAATATGTTGTACGGTTTAGGTTGCATGAAACGTTGATTAAACGTAGATTTTCGGTATTGCCGAAGATTTTCTGTATATACTGCGCAGTGCATTTTCTCGGAATAGAATTGGATGTACTTTGTTGATGCAAAAGAGTCGTAGCGAGTACTAAAAACCCAATCGAAAATAAATGCATTGCATTTTTGAAACAAAGACAGGAGCTCAGTTGTTGTTGTTGTCAAACTCTTTGTACCTTCGTGAGGGCTGAGCCTGATCGAAACGCTCGAATATGTGGAGAGAATGCAGGCAATCACAAGTTTATAAAAAATAATCATGCTTACTTGCTGTGTTCCAATCAATGAATTCAACAAGATGAGTCCCCGATTAAGATAAACTGTGTAATATATTGGATTCTTAAAGAAAAAACTGACTTAAACTGGTTTTACCTTCATCTTTCATCTGAGGATAAAACGTGAAATTGTTGAATGTTTACGTGCCTATGGCAATCAGAAGGTAGAAATAGTAAATTTTGGTAATAACGAAAGTTTTATACGGCGATAAGTGATCAATTTTGAGAGGAATCCGCTATTAAACAATCTGTCGACGCTTGTTCTCCAGGCTTCAGAATCACTGTTGTGAAAGCAACACGGAAACCCCCACAGTACCCGGGTTCGGGTTTCAATATGATGTACATTACTTTTAAATTAGACTATTTGGCAGAAGAGCTGACGTGGATTAATGTTCATAGTGCTATGCCATTGAATTCAAATTGATTCATATTGAAGAAGCACTTACTCTTAAGGGGTTTTTGACTAACATGACAGAGATGGGTCACATTACATTAATCATCACAACAAATCAAAACGAAAATAAATTAAAAGACGTTATGAGAGCTCTTTGAAAAATTCATGCTCAGCGTAATGAAAGCTGGCAAGGCCCACTGGGCAGTGTTTTGCGTACTGCATTGAAGCAATATAAATTACTATTTTTTACTATTGTCACTGACATTCCAGCATTTTCAGGATGAAGAATAGGATTATGGATTACATTCCTCAAGTGGCTGGATTAGAATTATGGAATGTGGAATGAAATTCAAACTACGATTGATAAAAATCTGGAATATGGAATAATTCTTCCAAACTGGAGGAATGTGGACTCACTGTGGCAATCACAATTTGTAAGAATTCGATTATTTTAGTAAAATCAATTTTAAAAATAAATTAGTAATATTCATGTCAGCTTTTCCATCTTCTTATAGGCATATTAATGCCTGCTTATTATTGTGAGTGAAGAGGCATTTATGACGGGAGACCTTGGCAAGGCTGCACACCTTCTTCTCCATCTCCCATCCCACAAAACAACAACAACTTGGGCAAAAAATTCTGCACAGCTGAAAGAATACCCTGAAGGAAAGAAAAACTTGTTTGTTGTCCAGGATGCAAAACAAGATACTCTCAATGCTCTGCTCATGCTGATCAATAACAACGGCCTTGAATCTCAGCTAAACTGAGACATTACGGCATCAAACTCTTGGCATTTGCACCCAACACACAGACAATTTGCATGCATTTTAGCAGTATCACAAGTGCCAAACACATTAGACATTTTGCAGTGTAAATATAAAAGATGAGAAAGGCTATTATTGCGGTGACCGGAGCGGTTCTTGTGATCGTGACGGTGTC